>CM069910.1:22359316-22528812 GCA_036172215.1 Camellia granthamiana | reverse complement strand
GGTCGCCGATCGTCAGCTTCCGTTTCCTTTTATAGTTATGCCCATGTTGGGATTTGATGTTATTTTGGGTATGGACTTGCTATCATCATACCGGGCTGTTATTGATTGCTACCGCCAGAGGGTCACAGTATGTACCTTGAGCGGGGAGTGTTTCCATTTTCTGGGGGATCGGGTTGGTAGTGTGTTGCCACCGATGTATGATCTGCGAGGGCGGAGTGAGCTTAGTGGTCTTCTCGCTAGCCTTATGAGTAGTGAGTGTGATGAGACCGGGGTTGAGTTGCCAAGAGTGGTTTGCGAGTATTCGGATGTTTTTCCCGAGGATCTTGTTAGTTTGCCACCTCATCGGGAGATAGACTTCTCCATTGATTTAGTGCCTGGCACAGCGCCGATTTTCCATGGCACCTTATCGTTTTACTCCAGCCGAGTTGAGTGAGTTGAAGATTCAGCTCCAGGAGTTACTAGATAAGGGCTTTATTCGCCCTAGTTGTTTCGCCTTGGGGAGCACCGACCCTCTTTGCTAAAAAGAAAGATGGTGCCTTGAGACTTTGTATCCACTACCGGAAGTTGAATCGGGCTACGGTTAAGAATAAGTACCCAATGCCCCGTATAGATGATTTGTTTGACCAGTTGAAGGGTTTCCATTGTTTCTCTAAGATAGACTTGAGATCGGTTTACTACCAGTTGAGGGTCAGGGAGGAGGATATTCCGAAGACGGCATTCCGTACGCGGTATGGCCATTATGAGTTTCTGGTGATGCCATTTGGGCTTACCAACGCACCGACAGTCTTTATGGACTTGATGAACCGGATCTTCCGGGAATTCTTAGATCGTTTTGTAGTCGTTTTCGTGGACGACATTTTGATTTATTCACCTTCTAAGGAGGAGCACGAGGAACACTTGAGAGTGGTGCTTGAGTTGCTTAGAGCCCATAGGCTGTATGCCAAGTTTGGGAAGTGTGAGTTCTGGCTAGGAGAAGTTAAGTTCTTAGGCCATGTGGTTTCCGGGAAAAGGGTGTCTGTTGATACATCCAAGATTGAGGCAATGCAAGATTGGGCACAGCCTAAGAGTGTGTTTGAAATCCGCAGTTTTCTGGGATTAGCTGGGTATTACCGCCGGTTTGTGAAGGATTTCTCCAGGCTAGCTTCGCCCGTTGACTAGATTGACTCGGAAGGGAGTCAAATTTGTGTGGAGTGAGACTTGTGAAAAGTCGTTCCAAGAGCTAAAAGTTAGATTGACCACCGCTCCGGTCTTGATTATTCCGGAGAGAGGGTTGGGTTATGCGGTTTATTGTGATGCCTCACGAGAGGGTTTGGGTTGTGTGTTGATGCAAAAGGGGAAAGTAGTGGCCTATGGCTCAGGTCAGTTGAAAATTTACGAGAAGAATTGCCCTACACATGACCTAGAGTTAGCAGCCGTGATTTTCACCTTAAAGATTTGGAGGCACTACCTTTATGGTGAGAGGTTCGAGGTGTTCTCGGACCATAAGAGCTTGAAGTACCTGTTTACATAGAGAGACTTGAATTTGAGGCAGAGAAGATGGATGGAGTTCATTGAGGACTATGACTTTGAGTTGCACTATCACCCGGGGAAGGCCAATGTTGTGGCCGATGCCCTTAGTAGAAAATCCATTAATGATGTAGCTTGTATAGCCATTCGAGAATGGGAGATGTTGGGTGCGCTTGGCGAGTTTGATTTGCTTCTGGGCGAATCTGTTGAGGCTGCGGCCTTGTTTTCTGTTGTTGCGTAGCCTACACTTGTGACTCGAGTGTTAGAGGCACAGAGAGGTGACCTTGAGATAGAATCCCTCTGAGAGAAGATCTCCAGTGGGAAGGTTGAGAAGGGTTTGACGGTGTATCCCGACCTGAGTGTGAGATACCGAGACCGCTTGTTTGTGCCGGAGTCTTGCCGAGAGAAGTACTCCGAGAGTTCCATCATTCACGCCTTGTGTGCATCCGGGAGGCACTAAGATGCATCGGGATTTGGGTCGCCAGTTTTGGTGGCGAGGTATGAAAAGAGATGTGGCAGTTTTCGTGTCTAAGTGCCTTACTTGTCAGCAAGTGAAGGCTGAGCATCAGAGGCCAGCGGGTTTGTTGCAACCCTTGCCTATTGTCGAGTAAAAGTGGGAGCATGTCACTATAGACTACGTTGTAGGTCTTCCGAGGACTTAGCGGGGTAGTGATGCTATTTGGGTGGTTGTAGAACCGGTTGACTAAGTCGGCACACTTTATCCCTATGCGCGTGAGAGATTCGGTAGATCATCTTGCCGACTTGTATATTCGGGACATAGTGAGATTGCACGGGGTCCCAGTGACGATCGTCTTAGATAGAGATCCTCATTTTACTGCTAGATTGTGGCAGAGTTTGCAGAGTGCCCTGGGCACTAAGTTGACCTTTAGCACGGCTTATCATCCTCAGACTGACGGGCAGTTCGAGCGTACTATTCAGATCCTTGAGGATATGCTTCGAGGTTGTGTCCTTGACTTTAGTGGGACGTGGGAGAGGCACTTGCCCTTGGTGGAGTTTGCCTACAACAACAGCTTTTAGTCTAGTATCGATATGGCACCGTTTGAGGCCTTGTATGGCTGACCTTGTAGGTCTCCAGTATGTTGGGCCGAGGTGGGTGATGCACCTTTGCTGGGCCCGGAATTAGTTAGGGAGATGATAGAAAAAGTTGAGCTTATCCGTAGGAGGCTTGTTACAGCCCAGAGTCGCCAAAAGAGTTATGCCGACCGTAGGAGGAGGCCTTTGGCATTTGAGACGGGTGATCATGTTTTCTTGAAAATATCACCTAAGCGAGGTTTGATGAGATTTGGGAAGAGTGGGAAGTTATCCTCTCGGTTTATTGGTCCCTTTGAGATCCTTGAGAGGGTTGGGGAAGTTGCTTATCGTTTGGCTTTGCCACCGCAGTTGTCCAGGGTGCATGATGTATTTCATGTTAGTATGCTTTGGAAGTACGAGCTGGATCCGTCCCATGTGTTGGATTGGACCGATTTGGAGGTAGGATGAGGGATGCCTCGTATGAGGAGAGACCGGTTCGGGTCTTGGATAGGCGGGATCAAGTCCTGCGAGGCAAGACCATTCCCTTGGTAAAGGTTTTGTGGAAACATCGCGGAGTGGAGGAAGCCACTTGGGAACGTGAGTTAGAGGTCTGTGAGAAATATCCGGACTTGTTTGTTGATGTGTAATCATGTATTGAAATTTTGTAACGTTATTGAACTTTAAGAGCATTATATATGTCTTAAGTTGTAAAACATTGTAAATGTTTTGGTTTATGGAAGTATGTTTTGGAACTTGCCTCAAAATGGAAGTTATGTTAACATTGTGTATGTTAAGTAAATTATGGAAATGCAAGCATGATATTAATGTTGCATGTGTTATGGAATTGTGGAAAACGTGATGAAATTGTTAAATTTCAAATGAATGCATGTTGATAATGCAGGTTGTTACATGATGTAAATTGCCTCTTGAAAAGAGATGAGATTGACCGGTAATGGGTCGGATTGTTTAATATTATGTTGTAATATTGTTGGAAATGGAGAAAACTTGTTTTTAATTTCGGGGACGAAATTCTTTAAGGGGGGAAGGTTATAGCGATCCCGGTTTCCCTTTCTTTAATTGTTGTATCCGGACTTAGGTTCCGTGGAGTTGGTTGTTGTGTATATCTTTTTTTACATCCTTTACTCTTTGTATTTGAGTCTTGGGTTGTGTTGGGCAGGTTTGAAACAGGTTGGTTGAGCTTAGGAACCAAAAGTAGTTGCCCAGATTTTGGCCTGCACGCTCGAGCGAGCCTTTGTTTTTCTTCTCCGCTCGAGCGGGAGGAGTTTTGGCGCTCGAGCGGGGAAAATCCATCTCCCAGTATTTCCTCTGCAGTGTTGTACACTCGAGCGGGCATTTGGATGCTCGAGCGGGAGTTTGTGTGTGACGCTCGAGCGGGCAGTTTGACAATCGAGCGGAGACCTGGTCTGTCAAAGTTCTAGGAGTGTGTATCCGCCGCTCGAGCGGGAGTTTTGACGCTCGAGCGGGAGTCTGTGAGTGACGCTCGAGCGGGGGTTCCCACGCTCGAGCGGGGCGACTGGTATAACACTTCGAGATTTCACTTTTTGGATCACTTTTCAACATCCTTTCTTTCTCCTACTTTTCCGAAAAAGCCATTTGAGAGCTCCTCTCTCTAAAACCTTACCTTCTCTCTAGGTATTGATCTAGTATGAGTGATTTCCTCACCTTGGGCCTTTGTAAAAGTTGTGTTGATCGTCGAAAGCTATCTGTTGATCCGAAAATTTTGGGATTCGGAGCATCTTCAATTTCTTCATCTTCTTCCCTTGGGCTCCGAGTTTGAGGTGGAGATTCCTACTCAGCCTTATGGGTTTTGACCTAGATATTGAGTATTTTGTATAAATGGCTTTGGGTTTTGGAAACTAGGGTTTCAAAGGTATAATTTTGAAAAGAGGGTTTTGTTTATTTTGGACCATAAATATGTCTTTGGGTTTCAAAATGAGTATATTGATGTTGTTGGTAATATATGGATTCTTGGAGTCAATATTGAGAATAAAGGGAATTATGCCATGTTTGGGTATATTTGGGTCACTAATGTAATTAATGACATTTGTTGAGAAAATATGGAATTGAGTTGAATATCATGAAGTTGGCTCATTATGAGATGAATTAGTGAAGTTGGATTTATTAATCGCTCACTTTTGTAAATATGGATATTTTATCTGTTGGTGCTTTTATTATCTGTTTAGAAATAATTGCTTTGGGCTACCGGTGGAGGGTAGCTATGATTGTTGTAGACAATGCATGATGATTAGGCAAACTAAAACTAATCAATTGGATGTGTCATAAAGTATGATGGTTGACAGAATACATTAACTGTATGTATTGATTGATTATGTATATGACCTATGTGTATATACGTTGTGTGCGTGGGAGGAGATAAGGGATGTACTCCACGGTTTAGGGGAAGATAGTGGATGGACCTCTAAACCGGATATTGTTTGGGAGGAGATAGGGGATGGACTGCGTTGATACAGCTCATATGCTTATCTGTTGAAGTGTAGATACAGCTTGTATGCTTATCTGTTGAGATGTTGATATAGCTTATATGCTTATCTAACAAAGTGTTGATATAGCTAGTATGCTTATCTATTGTGAAATGGGAAATGTTTAATACGAGTCACTATCTCGTGTAAATTGTTGGCCAGGTTTTGAGCCGTTGTTGTGAATTGCGAATTTGATAAGAAATGGAAAATGAAATGAAACATGGACACTGTGGTCATAGAATGAAAGTGATATATGAATTGGTTTATGTGAGTCAAACATTTATCAATTGCTAATGTCTTAGTTAGTGCTCATATTGTGTTTAGTATATCTCTACTGGGCATTGGCTCACCCTTTATGGGACATCATTTTCAGGTACAGGTAACATGCCACCTCCAAGGACATAGCTTGGATGGCTATGGGAGTTGAAGACTCTTTTTGATTATTTTGGTTGTATTACATGTATATCAAGCCAAGGGCTTATTTTGTATAGAGTTAGTACTCTTCTTTTTGTAACCAAGTGTTGACTTGGAAAGCTGTAAGCTCATAGGACATTTGCTTTTGTTGTTAACATGTAATATTGTTGTAAGAACTACTCTGATGGACAGAAAGGTGTTGATTTCTCTTATATCATTGCATGTCTAAAATGATGGGTTTTATGTATTATTTTGAGGGCGTTACAAAACAACTCATTTTTTATTTCTTTTCTCGATGTAGGATTATAATTATATTATAGTTAAATATTAGGAGAGTTTCAAAATCTCATAGAAAATTATTTTTAAAATCAAATCGTCTATGTGGAATTGTAAAATGAAAGGTAAATGGAAACTAACTAATGGAGATTTTCTTAATTATTTAAAATTAAGAAAATTAAAAAAAAATGGTATTAATTATAGGACTTCTCACTAAAAATCTTCTTTTGCTTATATAAATTGGAGTATAAGATTCACTTTATATAAGTGAAATAATTCACTTTTTCTTTCTTTTTCTAATGTGAGATTGTAAAATGTGGAGAAGTGGTTTGGAAATACTCTTTTGATCCCGGGGGATGCTAGTGATCCTTTTCTAGTGACCTGAAAAGGAATAAACACTCCGGTGGAGGGTGCCGAAATTAGCACTCCAACGGGCAAGTCAGTCTGTAATCTCTGAATTGCTTATATTTTAAGTAAAGTGTAATAGTTCTCACATACCTTTCTCTGATGGGTGATCCCATATTTATAGTATTTTCTTTGGGCCTTTGGGCTGGGCCCATCCTTGTTCCGTCACATGTACCTCTACTCAGCGTCCGTTCTACTGGCTGGGATACTGGTTATTTTATTCGGCTCCTTGATTGGTTGGGGTATATGCCAAATAGAGGTTATGTTTCGGACTAGATACATCCGTCCCTATGGGTCTAATAATTTTCGGCTCCCACAATTGCCCCCCAAACACCCTACTAGCATCAGTTAGTCGGCGTGTTTGGCTTTTAGCCTGGGAAGTCAAAAATTCGGCGATTAACCCTCTTACCAATGCATGTCAGAATGCGCACATGCTTCTTAGTCATTGTAACGCTTTCCGCCCCTTTCGTACACTTCTTCCATTTAATATGATTTGAAATTGTCTCTTCGAGTGTATGCCCTGAATGTTCAAAAGATATCTTGCTCGCCTTCTAGTGCAACTCTATCTCTTCGCGGCTTCTACAACTTCTTGTTTCTCGCTTCTCCCTTTATCTCCTGTTAGTCTTCTTCTCCTTCATTTTTGATCCCACTTCCTTATTTGCTTTTAACTTTCCGTTGGCTTAAAAAGAATGGCAAAACATCTAAAAGAGCTCCTTTCGGCGAATCGAATCTCCGGCTTTCGACGTCATTTCTCCATGCCTGATGACGTCTATCTGTCACTTTTGGCAGACAGCATCACTGATATGCAGAGGGAAGATGAGAGCACAATCGTCTTTCCTCTCCTATCAATTGCTGAGGGTGGAGTCCGCTTTCCTCTTCACCCACTTTTGAGGGCCATTCTTAGATACTGGGGTCTAATCCCTTCCCAGCCCAACGTCAATTTCTTTCGCATCATAATGGGGATCGTAGAACTAAATCGTCGTCTTAGGACCAATTAGGGTATTCCTGCCATTCGGCACTATTACGCCCTAGCCAAATCTACTGGCCGGCTAGGGCGCTACTTCCATAGAGCTAAGGATACTGATCATCACTTAGTGATTATGCTCGCCAGCTCTGGCAAGCGTGTCGACGACGTGATGGTCGTTGTTCGCTTCAATTGGGAGTTCGGCGAAGGCGAAGATCGCCTAGACACAGTGCCGAGGAAAAAAGACAAACCAGGTGGCAGATTAGATCACTTTGCTTTTCATATTTGCATGTATATGTATTCGGCACTATGTTCATCTTATCATTTTGTTTGTGCAGGCAACGATTTGCAGAGAGTGTTGGTTTCAGACGATGACGTCGTGCTCGCAGAAATCAAAACCGCACTACAGTTCGTCGGCCGTCCAAACCTTCAAAAACAAGGGAGAGTAGCCCACATTCTCCTGCGGTACGAGCTGATTTACACAACGTTCTCGGCGGCAGACAACATTCCGATCGCGCGAGGCGACAATCAACTTGCTGCCCTCATCTTCCCTAGCTTCAAAAACTTGAGGCAGATCGGTTTAGAGTCATCTGATTCTGAACATGCGGAAGAACAAGTGGCCGAACCAATCGTCGAGGATTCGGACCGGTTGGCCGCGGAAGTTGACGAAGTGATCAATCCAGCCTTTGAGGAAGCCGGATTGAACTCTTCTAACCCTCTGTCTACATCAGGCCGAGGGGACGCCTTCAAAGATATTTTTTCAAACTTAGGAGACCTTCCCGGCGATTACTCTGAAGATATGGCTGCGGAAAATCTTACGCAGATGGCACGGAAGAGGAACGTCGAACGCATGGCCGCCCGAAAAAAGGCCGAGGCCATCTGTTCCGGACTTGTCCCGACTGAATCTGTTCAACCTGTTCTGCAACATATTGTTGTAGAGGAATCGGCTTAGGTTGTCGTCGCCGAGACGAAAATGGATGTCGAGTGCCCAATTACAGAAGAGCGGCCGATTTCAAAGGATCGAGGCGAAAAAAGAAGCGCCAAGGACAAGGACGGCTCTGAAGAGGTCCATGTTGATAAGCGGCCACGCTTAGAGAAGTCGGCTGTGGTTGCTCCTTTCATCATTGAACCAAAGATAAAAAACATGCCGATCTCTTCTGAAGCGTCGGCTTTGAAAGATCCAGCTGTGGCATTGAGCTTGGCCACCGCGGTCTCCTTGTCGGCTGACAAGGCGACCTTTCATGCCGAGTCGGACTTGGCAACGGTAGCATTAGCTACTCAGTCGGCCCTTCTAGTATGTGTTTATCCTTGGAATGTGACGATCTTTTGGTTTGCATTCGATGTTTCTTGGAATGTGACGATCCTTTGTTTTGCAGACAGTTAGAAGGATCGCCGAATTAGGCTGATGCCAGCGTGACGCTGTCGAAAGGATTGGCCATTTGTAATCGGAAGTCGACAACCAAAGGAGTAGGGCAGAGTTTGAGGCAATGAGAGCCGCAACAGAAAGTGCACGTGCGGAGGCTGAGAAGGAAAGGGCCAGGATTGCTGATCAACTCAGGTCTGACGCCGAGGAGAGGGCAAACGCGAGTGAGGAATCGATCAAGTTAGCCAAGGAGGCGCTTGCGAAACTGGAGGCCGAGTTGGAAGGGTTGAAGCAGGCCAAGGAAAAAGCCGAATCTGAGGCTTCCACGGCGTTCGAGGCTAGGAAGAGCACCACTTTTAATGACTACGTAGAAGAAGTCCCCAAATTTGAGAATCGGGGATTCAGACACGGCTGGCTCAAAGCCCTTGCTACCGCTGGAGTTACATTGCCCATGCCAATTCCATACGAGCAAGTGGACGTTGAGCTGCTTGAGTCTGATCCTGAGACTTGATTTGGGTGACATTCTAGTTTTGTTAGGCTATACTCAATTTCAATGTATGTTTTTTGTTAGTTGACTTTCATCTTTTTTGGATTTTCATATGTAAAATGTCCGCTGCTAGCGCCCAATTTATGAATGAAAATTTTATATGCTCTCAAATTATTTCTCGTATTGTTTGCTGTATGAGTATATAGTTAGAAGAATCAGCAATTAGAACAAAATGTCAAGATTACGTAAGACAGCAGACTTAAAAGCTGATTAAATTTAGGGATCTGATTTAATCAACAAAATGAATTCATGAATCTTGAACTAATGAATCGATTCGTGGAACGGCTGGGGCACTCAAGCCGACTAGATTGATGAATCTGCCCTTGCCCCAGCTGGTTCATGATCGTCAAATGCCGAATAACGCATTATGAATTTTGTACTGATGAATCGATTCGTGGAACGGCTGGGGCACTCAAGCCGACTAGATTGATGAATCTGCCCTTGCCCCAGCTGGTTTATGATCGTCAAATGCCGAATAATGCGTTATGAATTTTGTGCGGATAAATCGATTCATGGAACGGCTGGGGCATTCAAGCCGACTAGATTGATGAATCTGCCCTTACCCCAGCTGGTTCATGATCGTAGAACGCCAAATATCAGTGGTTGATGGGGCGATTAGGGCATATGACTCCGTCGGCGCCGGGCTGTTGACGCTTCAATCGTTAATGAGATTGCCTTGGAGGTGCTGCCCTCATAGGGAATAAATGGGCGTGTACTTCGTGAACGAGGGCCCTATTTATGTGCTCAGTCAGCAACTCAGTTCAGCTCTTTGAGCAAGATTAAAGAAGTCCGAATGTCAAATAGACTTTTCTTCAATAGCAGAGGTGAAGCGAAGACGTTAGCTGAGCTAGGTGGAGCCATGAGTAGAAACGGTGAACCTTTACGCACGGGCAGTAGGACTTCGAGGGATCGAGAGAGACACCAATCTCCTTGTCGTCGAAGCAAGTCACCCAGGAGGGACAAACAGCCACAACATAAGTCTCCCCAACCCTGTCCTGGAAGGGAATCCGACGCGACTCCTTGCCCATTGAGTTTTGCGGTCTTCGTGGGTAATAGACCAATGACAGAGGCGGATTCGATCATTCGAGATCCAAATGTGGCAGTCGAGTTTGCTCGACAGATTTTTTCACCCGAAGTTCAGCAATCGATGGCAGGTCGGCAGGACTTCGAAGTGTTTCGTGAAGGCGTTCACGGGGCGGTGAGGGGACTGTACACGGCTTACGAGATCGGCATGCGTCTCTACGCCGGTCGGCGCGATATAGAACAGAGAGACGAATGCATTCGGAAGTTAGAAGCTCGCGCCGAGAAGGCCGAGCATGAGCTCAGGAAAATAAAGTCCACCGAGCCTCAATCGGCCAGCCACCCAAACCTAGTTGTTCAAGAGAGGGTTACTCAACGGCTGATTAGTGATGCGATTGCTGATCGGAACACGGCCAGCATGTTCGCGATGGAGACTGCGATGTCCGCGGCCTATGAAAATGGCTTTCATGACGGCCGAAAGATCGGGATTCAGAAAACCAAGGAAAAACTCGCCGAAGAAGTTTGCCGATGTGAAAATCATGGATTTAGGCATGGTTGGATCAAGGCACTTCAGCAAGCTGAGAGTCTTCAGGCAGCAGGGTTGGATCTGGCATTTCCGTTGTACCAACAGAACGATTTCCCCTTCTCCGCTTTCGAAATTGAGAAGAGTGATGATGAAGAAGCTACCGAACCGAAGAAAACCTTGAAATGATTAAGTAGATTGAAAGTGAAATTATGTATTTATTGGCTTAATTTTAATAAAATGCTTAGTTCTCAATTTGTAGCGTACTTGTTATCTATTAGTACACATTTTATTCTGAATGTGCGCACGTTTTAGATTACGTTTATGTGGCTTGAACAATCTTACTTGAATATTTGCATTTTTCGGCCTTTGTTTACGGAGGCTTTAATTTGGGTAATAGTACATTGTACATTGTTTATTTCAACCGTTTGTTTCGATGTAATTTTTATTCGGCACACACGTGTTTGCATGTGTTTCATTGTATAAACATTGACTGGCCTGAGTCAACTAGGCATTTAATTCCGAACGGTTATATGCTGGCTTGTCATGAGCATTCTTCATTAAATATATATTTGGCATACGTGTCACGCACAGTCAATGTGCCGATGAGGCTCTGAATTCGGAGGCTTAATCGGCCCAAAGGTGTCATGCGCCAGGTGCTCCGAATCCGGAGACTGTCAGCCCATCTATAATTGCCGTTTAGATAATTAGGCCATTTTAACTCCAAAAAGCCGAAAATCAGTACATGGAGTGGCCGTGGCCGTGGCCAATATCGATCGACGTCCGTCTTTTGGAGTTCAGTGTTAATGAAATTGCCTCGGGGTCACTGCAAGGATTAGAAATAAATCGCCTCGGACTCTTTGCGCCAGTAACTTCACTTACTGTGTTCAGACTCGATTTAAAACAACTTTGTTGCGTGAGGTTAGATAAGTGTGAATGTCAAATGGAGTTTTCTTCAACAGCAGAGAAGAAGCTCGAAGTTTGGCTGAGCTTGATACTGCAATGAATCGCGACAGAGAACCCACCCGTGCGAGAGGTAGGGCGTTCAAAGAACGGGAAAAACGTCAGCCTCCAAGTCGTCAAAGCAGATCACCCCGAAGGGAGAAACAGCAACGGGGAAGTTCTCCGCAACCGCGACCGTTGAGTTTTACTGTTTTCGTGGGGAACTCCTTTCTTGTCCTGGATCTTGGCCTTGACGTTGTCTATGGTGTCAAAGCTCGCCGGTGTGAACATCGTGGATTCAAGCGCGGTCAGATCAAAGCATTTTAAGCTGCGGATGCTCTACGAGCAGCGGGCGTTGATTCGGCACTGCCGCTGTACCAACGCGACCACTTCCCCTTTTTCGCCTTCAAAGTTGAGAAGGGTGAGGACGAAGGCGACGCCGTATGAAAATAGATATTGTAATGCTCGAACGCGGATTACGTTTTTGTAATTACTGTTTAATCGAATAAAATGTTTTATTTTAAAAGTTTATATCTCATTCTGAATTTTTATATGCTTGATTAAGCATCTTATTTCGAATGTTGGCACGTTTTGTTTTGTTCATGCAGTTGTGCCGGCTCAACTTACATATCCCTGCTTTGATGTGTAAATGTTTTTCATTTTGGAGGGCACTCCGAATTTGGAATATTACTCGGCCCTTGAGCGTCGCCCGGTGGGACACCATTTGGTCCACCGAATTTTGGAGGCTTTATCGGCCAAAGACGTCATGTGCTGATGGGGCTCCAAATCTGGAGGCTTTGTCGGCCCAAAGGCGTCATGCGCCGAGGGGGCTCCGAATCCAGAGGCTTTTTGGCCAATCATGATATCCACGAAGGGCGCTCCGAATTTGGAGACTTTTTGGCCAATCGTGATATCCACGAAGGGTGCTCCGAATCCGGAGGCTTTTTCGGCCCAAAGACGTCGTGTGCCGAGGGGGCTCTGAATCCGGAGGCTTTTTGGCCAATTGTGATATCCACGAAGGGAGCTCCGAATCCGGAGGCTTTTTCGGCCTAAAGGCGTCGTGCACCGAGGGGGCTCCGAATCCGAAGGCTTTTTCGGCCCAAAGACGTCGTGCGCTGAGGGGGCTCCGAATCCGGAGGCTTTTTGGCTAATCGTGATATCCATGAAGGGCGCTCCGAATCCGGAGGCTTTTTCGGCCCAAAGGCGTCATGTGCCGACGGGGCTTCGAATCTGGAGACTTTTTGGCCAATCGTGATATCCACGAAGGGCGTTCCGAATCTGGAGGCTTTTTCGGCCCAAAGACGTCGTGCGCCGAGGGGGCTCTGAATCCGGAGGCTTTTTGGCCAATCGTGATATCCACGAAAGGCACTCCAAATCTGAAGGCTTTTTGGCCAATCATGATATCCACAAAGGGCGCTCCGAATCCGTAGGCTTTTTCGGCCCAAAGGCGTCCTGCGTTGACGGGGCTCCGAATCTGAAGGCTTTTTGGCCAATCGTGATATCCACGAAGGGCGCTTCGAATCCGGAGGCTTTTTGGTTGGAGCACTTTTTAAAGAGATTTCGCAGTGGGTGGGATTACAACTTTTCAACAAGAATCCTTACATTACAAAAGTGGAATGTGTACGTGGCGAATCATTTAGAACTAGGATCGTTCCCCACAAGTCGGTTTTAATGACAGAATTTTCGCAAGTGCGTCGAGTTCCAGGGCCGTGGCAGACTCCTTCCTGACATATTTCTGAGCCGATATGGAATCTAGCCGATAATGGCCGTCTTAGTTAGGACCTAATTTTCCATCAACCGATTTTTTGTCATCCGGAAGTACCTTCAGGATCAACTTTTACGGTGTGTAGCGGCGCAGCTGAACACGCTGATTATACGACTTGGCAAGCTGCTGCTGGTATCGCCTAGGGCTTCCGTGGCTTTTCGCTAGGGGACCGTCCGACATCATCGAGGCTGTTTTGATTCGGCACTTCAGTGGAGTTGTGCGGATTGCTGGGAACCACAGATTTGCTGGGAACCATGGATTTGCTCAATGCCGTGTTCGGTCGGGAAGCGTAGCAGCTGATGATAGGTGCTTGGCACGGCCTGAATAGTATGCAACCAAGTTCGCCCCATGATGAGATTATACGGCGAAAAGAGCTTGACAGCCAAGAATTCCACATCCACTGTTTGGGAGCCTGCTCGAATAGGTAGTGTGATTTTCTCCAACGGGTATTCTGGATTTGCGGTGAAGCCAAATAATGGATAAGGAGCCGGAGACAAGCCTGATTCGTTGAAGCCAAGTTTGATGAAGGTCTCGTAATACATAACCTCCGAAGTGCTCCCCTGGTCTATGAGGACGCGTTCAACGGTAAATCGGTTTACGTGTAGTTCAATGACCAATGGATCAATGTGGGGGAGTGTTATGCCGATAAGATCGGAATCGTCGAAGATAATACTCAGAGCTTCGTGGGGCCGTTTCGTTGGTGTACATTTCTTCTGGGGGGCTGACTGAATGGCATGTACGGTAAGAGGCGTTGGAAGGCTGTATATCATATGAATGACGCCGAGCGGAGGTGAATCCTGCCGAAGGGCAACTGTTTTGATTGTGCTCTTTCGGACATGTTGCTGGAGCCGACCATCTTGCACCAATTCCTCAAGGTGGTCTTTCAAAGCATAGCAACTGTCCGTATCATGACCGTGATCTTTGTGATATTCATACCGCCTGTCCCGCCTTCTCGTGTCAGGAGGTCCCACCATTTTGGACGGCCATTTGAAGAACGGAAGATGTTGGATTTTGGATATAACCGAGCTAATTGGCTCTGACAGCTCCGTATATTTCTTGCCGGCGCGCTTTATGCGCCTACTATCAACTTGCAGTTGCTCATTTGCTCGGTGTGAGCATTGATCGCTTGATCGGTGAGAATCCCGTATCTTGTCTCGTTTAGCCCGCTGTCGTGGTTCAGGGCTCCGAGGTGGTATAGAACCTATTGGCTGAGCGATTTCAGGAGGGGCCATTTTGTTGGCCATGTGTCCGGCTTTAACCCGCAAGGCGTCATCTTCCACTTTGCAGTATTCCTCTACTTTCTTCATCAACCCCTAGACTGTTTTGGGGGCTCTTCTAGTCAAGGAACTGTGGAGGGCACTATCTGGATGTAATCCCATTTTGAAGGCGGTGATGGCCATGGAGTCATTGCAAGCGTCATCAACAAGATTAAAGCATTCCTAATATCGCGCCGAATATGCTCTTCGTGTTTCTTCTGGCAAGATTTGTATTGCCCAGAGAGAGTCAGCTTGTTTCGGCTGGACCTCGTTGGTGATGAATCTGGCCCTGAAGGATTTCTGTAATTGGTGGAAGGTTTTGATCAAAGCCGGCTCCAGTTTATAATACCACCTGACAGCCAATGGTCTCAAACTGCTGGGAAATATTCGGCACATGAGAGCCTCGTCGTCTGCATGCAATGTCATGGCTTGCTTGTAGTGGCGGATATGGTCGGTGGGGTCTGATTTGCCGTTATACAAGGTGAATGACGGTGCTTTGAATTTCTTGGGTAGTACTGCCTTTGCAATCCGTCGTACGAAGGGATCGTGTTGATCTTCATCCGAACTGTTTCTTCTTCCCTTATGCCTTATACGGGGACTCTCTTCAGAAGAACTGGAAGTTTCAGATCGTCCCTTCTTCTTGGGCTCCGGGGATAATGAGTCAGAGTTGCTATCAGTATCTTGTTTTTGGGCTCGAGATCATCGATCACCTGCTCTCACAGGTCGTTCCAGGCCTTGATGTGCAGCTTGTTTGGACTTCGCCACCTCCAAGGCCAAATCCTGACGGAGAAGTTCGTTCTCTGCGATCATGTTCTCCAACCTTTGTTTGTTTTGCTTTGCTTGTTCCATGATCGCTTGCATTGCTTCATGCTCTGGAGTCGAGGGTGAGGCGAAGTTCAGAGCGCGTCTTACGGGGATGGTCTCCGGTCCAAGCATGTTTGATGGAGTGAGGTCGTCTCTCTGCGTGGTTTCATCAGTGACTATCGGAGGGTCTTCCATTACAGCCGCCATGGATGTGTTTGAGTATTCCCACAGATGGCGCTGATTGTGGAGAAGTGGTTTAGAAATACTCTTCTGATCCCAGGGGACGCTAGTGATCCTCTTCTAGTCACCTGAAAAGGAATAAACACTCCGGTCGGGGGTGCCGAAATTAGCACTCCGACGAGCAAGTCAGTCTCTAATCTCTGAATTGCTTATATTTTAAGTAAAGTGTAATAGTTCTCACATACCTTTCTCTGATGGGTGATCTCGTATTTATAGTTTTTTCTTTGGGCCTTTGGGCGGGGCCCATCCTTGTTCCGTTACATGTACCTCTACTTGGCGTCTGTTCTACTGGCTGGGATACTGGTTATTTTATTCGGCTCCTTGATTGGCTGGGGTATATGCCGAATAGAGGTTATGTTTCGGACCGGATACATCCGTCCCTATGGGTCTAATAATTTTCAGCTCCCACATAAAATAAAAGCTAAATGGAAACTAACCATATGGATTTTCTTAATTGTTTAAAATTAAGAAATTTCAATAATTTATATAAATTGGACCATAAGATTCACTTTATGTAAATGAAACAATTCACTTTTTTTTTTTATTCCCGATTTGGGATTGTAAAATAAAAGGTAAATAAAAGCTATCCAATGAGAATTTTCTTAATTGTTTAAAATTAAGAAAATTCAATAATTTTATAATGAGGGTTTGGAGCTTATAGAAGACTTCTCCCTTAAAACTCCCTTTATAAGATTCATTTCATATAAGTGAAACAACTCACTTTTTCTTTTTTTCTTTTTTTCCCTTTTCCTGATATGGGATTGTAACACTTTCATTTCATTCGGACCCTCCGTCGAGAGGGAAAATGTTGTAATAAGTGTGCATGTGTGTGTGAATGTCTTCCAACCCCACGTCTTTCTCCCTTTTATTTACCAGCTTTTGATGGTTAGTTTTAGGGCATGTTTCAATTAGCATACTTATGCTTTGCATGCGTGCATCATTCATTCGTATTGCATGCACCAAGCTCGACGCATCATTCAAATCGCATTGAATTTCAATACTTACTTGAATACGTGTTTCGAATTCAAAGCATGTTATCGAGTGTTGCACTCATATGCCATCTTAGGATAGTCGAGCCTATTTAGTCGCATTTTGCATGTGTTGCATTAGGCATCGTTGACATAGCTAGGACCATGTATTGATTTCTAACTAGTTTTCTGTTTTGGCTCGGAGTACACTGTAAGTGTTTATGCTTTAGCATCTTGCATGTGTGCAAGTGTTGCCATGATAGCATGCTTACCATGAGGCTATTTGCTTAATTGCTGTAACTACATGAATGCCTATGGATGAAGACTTCATTGCTTGAATTGAGGCAATTCATCAAATGCGAGTTTTAAGCCCACTTGAAGTGGCAAATCATGTTGTTTTAAGCCCACCTTATTTGGTGGCAAATCCGCGTTTTAGCCTACTTGCGAGTAGCAATTCCAAACCATTTTTGAAAAACAAGCATGAGATGTTTTGTTCCAAATTGAATGATTTAGTCTATACTTGTGTGCTGTGCGCATCACATAGAAAAGTTAGCTAATAAACCGAAATAAGAACACGTGTGTTTTCCAAAACAATATATCATGTTAGTAAAGGCCGATCTTTGATCGGGCGAGCGGGGGTGCTCATTTCAGGACCTTCCCCTCTCATACCTAAGTTCCCGAGCTGAGGCGACTTTGGTGATGACGAACATGTGGCGTTTGGCACGAGTCAGGGTTTCCTAAATTTCTGAAAACAAAATATTTAGGTGGCGACTCTGAAATCTAGCAAAATAGTCCATGTTTGGCACTTTTTGATTAAAATCGATTTTCCAAAACGATTTGCCGGATTTGGACTCTTTGGTGATTTATTAGTCTTACATTGCACTTTGTGAGATTAGATTCAGAACCGTGACAAGAGTCCGAACTGTAGTAGCTATGAACCCAATTTGCGCCCTCGCGCGCGGAGTGAGTTCGGAGTGGTCTACAGTAGTAAACCCACCAAAATCATTTCCACGAATCCGAAAATGCGTGTTGAATTCTCATTCATCCGGAAATGGTTTTGAGCAACCAAATACATAAATTTATTCACTACGCGACATTAAACATGAACTCAATTATAAACGTCAAAAATAACGCTTGGGTCCCACCTTAATTAATGCTCAAAGTTAGCAAAAAATAAGGCTATACAAAAGTCATTTTCCAACAATGGCAAAATATTGTTTATCATAGCACTTTAAAAATATATATCATTTTATACATAAATTGTCTTCCAGTATAAAAAATATATATCTCATTATTCTCCTATCTTGCATTCTCTTTTTATTTTGCACAAAAAAGACTTCTTCATCCTATTAGAGATTGTTGCTATAGTATATAATTTTTTTATGTATATATATAATTTGTATATCATATTCTATATACATGTGTATTTGTGTATATGATGAAAAAAATTATTGTTCATTTGGGCCCTCCAATAATAAAATTTTGGTTCCGTCCCTGCTATGAGAAATAGGGAAAAATTATTATAAAGAAATGGGGATGGAAAATTAATATTCGCCCCATTACCTTCCATTACCATCCCTAGTTATAGGCTGCGTTGAGGTTAGTGTTCCTCACCAATCTCCGGTGGTGCTATGTTTGCACATGATTGGATTTGTTTTTTTGCATCAATTTAATTGGAATTGGTTAGATTTTGCTATACTCACCTCATTTATTCATGTTTTATCTTAGTATATTTTTTTTAACTTTTAATTTCATCAATAAAATTCTTTTAATTGATACCAATTTTTTTAATTGTCATCATCTAAAAAAGTCAAATGTCACATTAATATTTGTACTTACAAAAAAAAGCAACTTTCAAACACAATAACTTTCTAATTTAAAAAAAAAAAAACAAAAAAAAAAAAACCCAAATTTCAACACATAAATTGAGGAGTGGCTCATGGTTTCTTGTTAAAGCGTGAGAAGTCTCTCACATGCCGAGAAGCATATAGATCGTAGTAGGTGAACAAGTTTCGCTTCCATCTAGTAAGTTTTATTGTATGTTCTTTTAAACATTTTTATTCTCTCTGTCCACGTTACAAATTGTTGCATCACAGATTTTTTCATGAATTAGTGCCCTACTTAAGAATGATAAGAATTGCATAAAGAAATTAATTTGGTTTTAGTTTAATTAAATGAAAGAAATGACAGTGTTTTTTAAATGAAAAACACACATGTTGCATATCCAATAGTAAGTCATCTAATAAAATACATCGAAATACAAAATAAATCCCAAAAGGGATGAAGAGAACCTCTACGTAGGGAGGGCATGCGACTTTACATAGGGAGAGAAAACAAACCTCCACATAGGGAGGAGAAAATCTCTACATAGAGAGATATTATTGCAACACTAAAAAAACAAAGACAAAAACAAAAACAAAACGATTACCACCAAACAAATAATATCAATCACCTTTATGATCCGTTCATCATTACAACTAGTAGCCTTGGTACTTTAATCCCTGCCTTTAAATTACAAAATAAAATATTCTGGATTGCCTAGCGTATAGCAACGCGTTTAACATCATTGAATCTCAATCATGAATCAAATATGAGTTTAGATTTGAAAGTTTCCTCGGTGATAAGCCAATGATAAAGACAAGAGGCGTAGTAGTGGCTAGCATGGTGATAGAAATTGCAGGAGAATAAAATAGAAAGGAGAGGAAGGTTAAAAACACCTAAAGCAATGTAGTAATTTACCTTTAGTTAAATCATGGCATATTGCCAAGGGGTAAAAATTAAAAAGCAAGAAAAAGAATGGGAAACCTATAAAAAAACAAAAAAAAAAACTATAGTTTTATATAATTATGTTGTGCACCTCTATATATAAATTTTATAAAACTTTTTCCATACGTTAATCAAATGTCAGTCAAACGGATGGAAACTGATGCTAGCATAAATTTTAGACTAAACTATCTATTCTACCCTTTGCTATCCTTATAACCTATCCAAACATGCAGATGTGTTTTATGTTAGAACAATACACAGTATTTATTTATTTTTTTGGTGCCAAAGTTAGATTTCATTGATAGACAAAAACAAATACATCAAGAGTAATTATTCTCAACTTTAGAAGAAATTACAGTCAAGATTCAGCATTTCAAACCCGAACACTTGAATACCCAATCACCATAACCCACAATATTCTACGACCATCAACCAACAACCATAATTATAACATATTGCAGCCACCAACCAACAATCATACCTGCAACATGTTGCGACTACCAACAACAGAGACAAACCCAAACCTCCATGGAAGAGGAAGAAAAGCCTCTATAAAGGAGGAAAAAACTAACAAAACAAAATACAAAAACACTTACAAAATCCTAAAAAAATCAGATTCGCACAACCCTAGCACAGGACCGACAAGCAACTCTGGCATCAGCCTCAAATCTGCAGCTCATGGAGGCTGTGGAAGCTGGAATCGTAGAAAATCTCAGATCAGAGGACAAAAGACTAAATCTAAAAAGGAAAAAAAAAAGAAAAAAAAAAGAAAAAAAAAAGAAAAACCCGAACCACCCACATAGATCAAAAGGAAATGGAAGGGCTCCCCTACCATGACAGCAAAAGAAAAATCTAGAATTTAAAGAGGAAGAAGCTTTGATTTCTAGAGAGAGAGCACTTTCTCACGGTTTTGGTACAACTAGAATAATACACATAGTTGGGAGAATGAATATAATTTGTTAAATTAATTAGGTAAGAAGAGGTTATTCGTATCATTTGATATCAATACATATTCAAATGCAAAATATCTGAGGGTACAAAAGTAATTTTATCATCTTCATTAAAACCATTAAGTTCATTGTGGGAGCCGAATATATGGCTAAATCGGAAGGGGTATGTTATAGTATTGACATTAACCGGCAGTATCCTGCATGATTAGGATGGGCCGAATATAATACGTAGGCCGATTAAGAAAGGATCCTCGAAGCCGAATAGAAGAACGGGTAATGATTGAAAAGTAGGCCCGGGCCCCAAGGCCCCAGAAAGAACAGATATAAATATAGAAGCAGCATTCTAGGAAAGGTATGTAAGAATAACCCCACTTAACTTAGTAAACAAGCTTTCTTGACCATAAAGACTGACTTGCCCGTTGGAGTGCTAACCCCGGCACTCCCAACCGGAGTGTTGGTGCTTTTACAGGTGACTAGCTGAGGATTAAGAGCATCTCTCAGGATCTGAAGAGTATTTCCAAACCACTTCCCCACAATTGGCGCCGTCTGTGGGAATACTCAAATACATCCATGGAAGGCACGACTGAAGATCCTCCGATAGCCACTGACGAGATCACACAGAGAGACGACCTCACTCTGGCAAATATGCTCAGGAAGGAAACCATCGCTGCAAGACGTGTCTTGAATTTTGATTCACCAACGCCTTCAGCACATGAGACAATGCAAGCCATCATGGAACAAGCTAAGCAGAACGAACAAAGGCTGGAAAATATGATTGTAGAGAACGAACGTCTCCGTCAAGATTTGGCCCTGGAAGTAGCAAAATCCAAAGAAGTCGCGCGCCAAGACCCTGAACGACCTTTGAGGGCAGGTGAACAACGACCTCGAGCCCGACCAAGGGAAACTGATAGCGACTCCAACTCATTATCCACGGAGCACAAGAAGGGACGATCTGAAACCTCCAGCTCCTCTGAAAAGAGTCTACACACAAGGAACAAACGAAGGAGCAGTTCAGACGAAGAAGACCGCCATGATCCTTTTATCCGACGAATTGTAAGGGCGGCCCTTCCCAAGAAGTTCAAAGCTCCGTCATTTACTCCCTACGATGGAAAATCAGACCCCACTGATCATATACGTCACTACAGGCAGGCCATGACGTTACATGCAGACAACGAAACCCTCATGTGCTGAATATTCCCCAGCAGCCTGGGGCCATTAGCTGTGAGATGGTATTACAAGTTGGAGCCGGCTTCGATCAGAAGCTTCCATCAATTACAAAAATCCTTCAGGGCCAGGTTCATCACCAACGAGGTACAGCCGAAACAGGCCGACTCTCTCTGGGCTATGCAGATCCAACCAGGAGAAACGCTCAGAGCATATTCGGCACGATATTGGGAGTGCTTCAATCTCGTTGACGACGCTTGCAACGACTCTATGGCCGTCACCGCCTTCAAAATGGGACTGCATCCTGACAGTGCTCTTCGCAACTCCCTGACCAGAAGGCCCCCCAAAACAGTCTGGGCGTTGATGAAGAAGGTTGAAGAGTATTGCAAAGTAGAAGATGATGCCTTGAGGATTAAAGCCAGACAGGTGTCCACAAAAACGGCACCTCCCGAAATTGCTCAACCAATAAGTTCTGTGCCACCTTTGAGCCCTGAGCCGCGACAATGTGCTAAACGGGACAAAAGGCGGGACTCTCACCGATCGAGCAATCAATGCTCCCACCGGACGAATGAACAATTGCAAGTCGACAGCAGACGCTCGAGGCGTGCTGACAAGAAGTATACTGAACTGTCAAAGCCAATCACTGCGGTGATGACCAAAATCCAGCATCTTCCATTCTTTAAATAGCCATCAAAGATGGTGGGGCCACCCGACACACGAAGAAGGGACCGGAGGTGTGAATATCACAAAGATCACGGCCACGAAACAGAGAGTTGCTACACATTAAAAGATCACCTGGAAGAACTAGTGCAAGACGGCCGACTGCAACAGTACGTGAAACAGGGAAAGCCAACCAAGGCGTTAGCCTTGAGGCAGGACTCTCCCCCACTTGGCGTGATCCATATAATTTACAGCCTGCCTATACCCCCGGCCGTACACACAATTCAATCGCATCCAATCCTCCAGGGGTGCCGAATTCCGATTGACTGGTCCAGAGAAGCTCCGACAATTGTTTTCAACGACTCCGACCTCAATGACGCAACGACTTCCCACATCGATCCGTTGGTCATTAGATTACGCATAAACCGGTTCATCACCGAATGAATTCTCATAGACCCAGGGAGTAGTTCGGAGGTTATGTACTACCAAACTCTCATCAAACTCGGCCTCAACAAGTCGGATCTATCTCCGGCACCGCACATATTGTTTGGCTTTAATACGAACCCTGAATACCCATTAGGGAAGATCACATTACCTGTCCGAGCGGGTTCCAGAACAGTTGAAGCGGAATTCATGGTCGTAAAGCTCCCTTCGCCGTATAATGTCATCATGGGGAGAACCTGGCTACATATCATGAAGGCCGTCCCAAGCACATACCATCAGATCCTGCGTTTCCCGACAGCCTTCGGCATTGAAGAAATACGTGGCTCCCCCAATCGGCACGAACAGAGCTCCTATGAAAACTATATCACTGACTCGACCTGTGGGCTCTGATACCTGTAAACAAATTTCATTCCTCCAATATGAACCATCCTTCTTCGTTGTTCAAACTCATTTGCTAACTCCTAGTGTTGTGCTCGGCAGGAAACGAACAAATTAAAGTCTCCGGATTCGGAGCGCCCTTTGGCGCGTGACGCCTCGGGGCCGAATAAGTCTCCGGATTCGGAGCGCCATTCGCGGATATCCCGATTGGCCAAATTAAAGTCTCTGGATTCGGAGCGCCCAAATTAAAGTCTCCGGATTTGGAGTGCCCTTTGGCGCATGACGCCTCAGGGCCGAATAAGTCTCCGGATTCGGAGCGCCACTCGCGGATATCTCGATTGGCCAAATTAAAGTCTCCGGATTCGAGCGCCCTTTGGCGCATGACGCCTCGGGGCCGAATAAGTCTCTGGATTCGGAGCGCCCTTCGCGGATATCCCGATTGGCCAAATTAAAGTCTCCCGATTCGGAGCGCCCAAATTAAAGTCTTCGGATTCGGAGCGCCCTTTGGCGCATGACGCCTCGGGGCCGAATAAGTCCCTGAATTCGGAGCACCATTCGCGGATATACTGATCGGCCTACGGTGCTAACGACGCTGATCATATCTCCGAATTCGGAGCAAATGTTGGCACGAATAAGACAGATTTATAATTGATCTCATGTAACAGATCATACATTCGACGTAATTTGCTTTCGCATATAAACAAAATTCAGAATAACACGCAAATGTCTGAAATAAAATGAAACCGTTTATTTTATTTGATCAAACAGTCGTTACATAAACACAACCCGCATTTGAGTATTACAATATTGAAAGTAAAAAAGGAACAAGACGCACCGGTAAAGCGGCATCGCTGGCTCGACGACCGTCGCCCTAATTCCCTCCACGGCGCGCAATACCTTGAGCCAGCTATGCCTGAGCCCACGACTGGCAGAATGCGAAACTTCCCCGGATACCATTGACAATGTCAAGGCAAAGATCCAGGACAAGGAAGAATGAACTTGACAATTGTTGACTCTCCTTTCGGGGTGATCTGCTTCGACGACTTGGAGACTCATGGGTCTCCCACCCTCTGGATGACCTAATTCCCGCGCGGGTAGGTTTTCTGCTGCAAGCCATCTCAATTTCACGCTCGACCGAAGTCCGAGCTTCTGTAACTAACATTACCATCCCACACAAGGAGTGATGAGTCAAGCGCATTTGTTGGCGCGAAGCGCCTACTCCTTTTATTCTCAGCGATGACCGCGATCTCGAGGTCCTAATCCCGAGAAAATTCCATTAAATGCCAAAACACGCACAGGCTAAATGTGACAAGCGACGATTGACATTCGCCACGACTTAGTTATCACCCGCCGATTACTATCGGCTAACCCATTAGTGCAATTAAGCATTACGCGCCGACCCACGTCAAGGATATATGGCCGTTGTAATAGCCTCAGTAAAAGATGAACGGTCGCTACGAATATACCGATCCTGCCGATAGATCCGTGCACTGCTGAACATTTAACAAGCTACCTGGGCCGAACAATGTTTATACATTCATTCAAACATTTAAGTGACACGAAACACACGTATGCCGAATACGAATAGCAACGCAGTATTTATAATTAAACATTTTTTATTTAATAAAACAATAAGTTACATCGTTTCAAACGCGACCTGCGTTTCGATCTTACAACGATTAAACTCCCACGGCGTCACCCTCATCCTCACTCTTCTCAACTTCAAAAGCAGAAAACGGAAAATCTTTACTCTTGTAGCGTGGTGATGCCGAATCAATCCCCGACGCTCTGAGAGCTTCTGCGGCTTGAGATGCCTTGATCCAACCATGCCTAAATCCACGGTTTTCACATCGGCACACTTCTTCGGCCAATTTTTCCTTGGTTTTTTCGATGCCCACTTTTCGGCCTTCATGGAAACCTTTCTCGTAGGCCCTGCCCTTTGTGCTCTCCAGCGCGAACATACTTGCCGTCTCCCGATCGGCAAGTGCGGAGCTGATAAGCCGACTGGTAACCCTCTCTTCCACAATTGGGTTCGTCTGTACGGATTGCGCTTGAGCTGCCTTGGCCTTCCTTAATTCGTGTTCGACCGCCTCCACACGAGCCTCCAAACTTCGAATACGTTCTTCCTTCTTCTCCATCTCTTGACGGGCGGTGCGCAGTCGCATGCCGACTTCGTAAGTAGTGTAAAGCCCCTTCACCGCCCCGTGAATGCCTTCGCGAAACACCTCGTAGTCCTGTCGACCCATCATTGATTGCTGAACCTCGGGAGGAAATATCTGTCTGTCAAAGTCGACCGCTACATCTGGGTCTCAAACAATCGAGTCTGCCTCAGTCATGGGTCTATTCTTCACGAACACCGCAAAGCTCAATGGGCACGGATTCGCGTCAGACCTCTTCTCGACTCGGGATTGTGGAGATCTACCCTGCGACTGCTTGTCTCACCTGGGCGATCTGCTGCGACGTCGAGGAGACTGACGCCTCTCGCGACCCCTAGAACTCCTAGTTCCTGAGTGCGAGGGTTCACCACCTCGATTCATATCTCCGCCCAGCTCAGCTAGGGTCTTCGCTTCCCCTTTACTGTTAAAGAAAAGTCGGTTCGACATTCGCGCAATCAGTCTTCTTGCAAGAGCTAAAGTTAGTTGTTTGCCAAGATCATAAAGGATGTACCTTTGTTCACTTACCCTTCATAGAGGCTGCACGATCGAGGCACTCATTAATTGAAGAGCCTGAATCGCCCGTCGCCGATTGACTCGACGGCAGGGGCACGATTTTGCCATCAAGTACCTCAGCCGACTCACGAATCGATTCTTCAAACCTCTTTAGGAACCGCCTGGGACAAGGGCAGATTCATCAATCTATCCGGCTCAAATACCCTAGCCGGCTTGTATATTCATCAATATATACGGCTCAAGTACCCCAGCCGGCTCACGAATCGATTCTTCAAACCTCTTCAGGAACTGCCTGGGGCAAGGGCAGATTCATCAATCTATCCGGCTAAAGCACCCCAGCCGGCTCGTATGTTCATCAATATATACGGCTCAAGTACCCCAGCCGGCTCACGAATCGATTCTTCAAACCTCTTCAGGAACCGCCTGGGGCAAGGGCAGATTCATCAATCTATCCGGCTCAAATACCCCAGCCGACTCGTATATTCATCAATATATACGGCTCAAGTACCCCAGCCGGCTCACGAATCGATTCTTCAAACCTCTTCAGGAATCGCCTGGGGCAAGGGCAGATTCATCAGTCTATCCGGCTCAAGTACCCCAGCCGGCTCACGTATCGATTCTTCAAACCTCTTCAGGAACCGCCTGGGACAAGGGCAGATTTATCAATCTATCCGGCTCAAATACCCCAGCCGGCTCGTATATTCATCAATAGATACGGCTCAAGTACCCCAGCCGGCTCATGAATTGACTCTGCATAATTCTAATCCAGTCGACTTGTGAAGGACGAATCAACATTGCCAATGGACATTCAACCTCTAAATTCTAAAAGCCGAAACTCAACAACAATTTCACGCAATGTTCATACAAAATAGCGAAAGGCACCACAATGTTTCATTAACATAACCACACAAATTGTATACGAGTAACAGTGAAATTACAAGGAAATTTTCATTAATAAATTGCGTACAAGATAGCAACCAATTTATACATGAAAACTACCCTGAACCAACTAAACTCTACCAAACAAATATCAAAAACTTACACAAAAATCAAAAACTTAATAAATTTGGAAGCGTCTCCCAAATCACTCCTCGGTGTTGGACTCAAGTGGCTCAACATCTACTTGCTCGTAAGGAATTGGCACAGCCAACGTAACCCCAGCGGCAGCAAGGGCTTTGAGCCACCCGTGTTTGAACCCCCGATTCTCAAATTTGGGAACTTCATCAACATATTCCGCAAAGGCGGCTCTTTTTCCTACTTCAAAAGCCTCAGATTCGGCTTTCTCCCGGGCCGCCTTGAGCTCCTCTAACTGAGTCTTCGCTTCGGCAAGTTCGTCTTGTGAGAACTTGAGCGACTCCTCAGTCGCACTCGCTCTAGCCTCAGCATCAGAACGAAGTTGTTCAGCAGTGCGAGCCCTCTCCTTCTCCGCTTCGGCTCGTGTGCTCTCCATTGCGGCTCTCATTTTCTCAAACTCGGCCCTACTCTTTTGACTGTCCACTTCTGTTTGCAAACGGTCAATTCTGCCAAGAGCATCGTGCAGACGGCGGCCTAAGTCGGCGATCCTGCCGACGGTCTGCAAAAACAGATTGTAAAAATGGATTCCCTTGTAAAAATAGATTCAAGCAAATTTGATACCTACCAGAAGTGCCGACTGCACAGACAGTGCTACGGCCAAAATATCCGGCGCGGCACAAAAGGCTGCATTGTCCGCCGGCAAGGAAATTGAAGCCGCCAGGCTCAATGCAACGGCCGGATCCTCAATGGCCGAAGCGTTGGAAGAAATCGGCGTATCTCTGATCTTTGGCTGAATTACGAAAGGAGCAGCCACGTCAGATTCTTCGAGGCGAGGCCATTTGTCAGCAGGGCTAATTTCTGAACTAGCCTCCTCCTCGGCGCCACGTTTTTGGCCGCGCTCCTCCGGAATCAGCCGTTCTTTACCGGCCTGCTGTTCAACTTTTTCCGTGCCGACCGGTGTAACCTGAGCCGTTCCTGCAATAATGGGTGTAGAGGCCTTAGCCAAACTGACATCAGATTCGGCGGCCTCGGCCTTTTTTCGAGCAGCCATTCGCTCGGCATTTCTCTTACGCGCCATTTGCGTAAGGCTTTCCTTTGACATACCTTCGAAGAAGTCGCCGGGTAGATCTCCCAGATTCGCGAAAATATCCCCGGAAGAGAACTCTGCCCGACCCGAAGCGAATGGTGAGGAAAGCTGGTTGAGCTCGGCAGCCTCAAACGCCGAACGCACGGCTTCGTCGACCTCTTCGGCCTCCTCAGCGAGTTCTCTGGCCGGATCGGCAACTACTATCACCGGCTCTGCGTCTTGCCCCGAATCAGAAGCTTTGAGACCAATTTGCCTAAGGTTCTTGTAGCTGGGGAAGATAAGAGCCAAGAGATTCTGATCGCCGGATGGAATTGAAATGTTTTCCGTAGCCGAGAACCTGGTATAAGTCGGTTCGTACCGAAGTAAAATGTGGGCGGCTCTCCCTTGTTTTTGCACGTTCGGGCGGCCGAAGTAGTTGAGTGCAGTCTTAATGTCCTTAAGCACCGCGTCATCAACAGAAGTCAGAATCTTCTTCAGTTTATTACCTACAAAAGATGAAAGATTAAGGAAAGCGAGCCGATTAAAAGATAGATCAACAAACATAAGATACTACGTGGCAACCTGGATCACCCTTATGTCTGGGAATGGGGTCTAGGCGATCTTCGCCTTCAGCGAACTCCCAATTACCTCGGACATTGACCATTACATCGTCAACCCTCTTACCAGAATTGGCAAGCATAGTCACCAAATGATGGTCAGTATCCTTGGCCCTAAGGAAGTACCCGCCCCAGCCGACCGGAGGATTTGGCTAAAGCATAGCAGTGCCGAATGGCCGGAACTCCGAGATTGATCCTAAGGCGTCGATTCAATTCTATAATCCCCATAATGATTCGAAAGAAATTTACATTGGGTTGAGAAGGAATCAGACTCCAATAGCGAAGGACGGCCCTAAGCAATGGATGTAGGGGGAAACGAACTCCGCCCTCCGCAATGGACAAGAGGGGGAATACGATCGTATTCTGATCCTCTCTCTCCATATCTAGAGAACTGTCCGTTACAAGAGACAAATGGACGTCATCGGGAATGGAAAAATGTCGCCGGAATCCGGAAATGCGACTCTCAGAAAGGAGGTCTTTCAAATGTTTAGCCATTTCAACGGGGACCCAAGAATTCGCCGAAAGTAAGAACAATAAACAAAGAAAGGAGAAGAAGACTTACGAAGAGTAGATGAGACGAAGGTAGACGGACGAAAGTTGCAGAAAATATGAGTGCGAGGGGAGATGCGCGCTGGCGGTCCAAACGTATCAGATGATCGACGAAATGTGCATCCAAAAGGACTGAAGTTTCAAATCGCAATAAATGCGAAAGACGTATGAATGGGGCGGGAAAGTGTAATGATAAACGAAAAGGCGTGCGCCTCCTGACATCTTCTGACATCTGACTTGGGGAACGCGAGGCCGCCTGATCAATGATAAGCTTTTTGAATTCTAGACCAAACACGCCGATTAACTACCGTCAATGGGGAGTTCGGGGGGCAATTGTGGGAGCCGAATATATGGCTAAATCGGAAGGGGTATGTTATAGTATTGACATTAACCGGCAGTATCCTGCATGATTAGGATGGGCTGAATATAATACGTAGGCCGATTAAGAAAGGATCCTCGAAGCCGAATAGAAGAACGGGTAATGATTGAAAAGTAGGCCCGGGCCCCGAGGCCCCAGAAAGAACAGATATAAATATAGAAGCAGCATTCTAGGAAAGGTATGTAAGAATAACCCCACTTAACTTAGTAAACAAGCTTTCTTGACCATGAAGACTGACTTGCCCGTTGGAGTGCTAACCCCGGCACTTCCGACCGGAGTGTTGGTGCTTTTACAGGTGACTAGCTGAGGATCAAGAGCGTCTCTCAGGATCTGAAGAGTATTTCCAAACCACTTCCCCACATTTATCATATGAAAAGTTATATTCTTACATAAAAGTCATACAAAAAAACTTCACGAAAATTATGTGGCAATATTATTATGATAAATAAGTTAACTTTCAATGATATTTTATTTTGAAGTGAAAGATTCACAATAAACTACATCATTATGTATAAATTTTTTTTGTTTGTATAATATTACTCTTTTCATTATTGTAGAAGACATAAATATAATTTTATCAAAGTTATAAGATTAATTGTAATTCTTTTAATAATTTGTGAGATCAATCCAATTTTTTTTTTGGTGAAAGATCAATCCAATTTACCCATAAAGAATTTAGAGATCAAGAGAGTAAAAGATCAACTTTTTTTTTTTTTTTTTTTGTTGAACTGGAAAAAAAAGGATGTTTTGTGGGCATGTTATAGCATCGGCTAGATCTGGCCTCAGAATAATCAGTTTTCAGCTAAATTTAATCTAACTCAAAGAAAATAATTCACCAATGAGGCAAACAGAGAATGCACCAATTAAAATGGCAACGCTAGAGGTACAAGATCAATTGAAATAGCAATGTTAGAGGCAACTAATTTTGAGACTAATTATTCAATGTTCTTGGAGTATTGTTCCTCTTTTATTAACAGTTTAATATTTAATATTTTATTTTTTAGAATTCTAATATAAAAGTGATAGATCACATAATTTAGATCAATAATTATTTATTTAGAGCACCACTTAGGCATATTCTAGGAGTATTGAATAAATTTTCATTTGGGGTGCGTTTTTGCTACAGTCGACCAGCATCACGTTTGTGCCGGTCGCTGACGTCGTTTAAATAAAAGCTTGCAACGTGGCACCAAAGCCAGAGTCGCATCGTAGCGGATCTCATCTCCCTCCGTCCCTGAATAACAGACTTTGCTAAAATCAAACGATTGAACAAGGGAGGTGAGACTGCCAACAGCTGAGCAAGAACTTAGATCAAATTAAAGGGCATCCCATTCATGGGATTCCCATTCAGTCATACCCATATGCAAAGAATGAAACAGAGTAACTATCGATCAAATTAAAGGGCACCCCATTCATGGGACTCCCATTCACTACTCTGTTTATAATTAGAGTTCTAATTCTTACTCTCTCTCATCCTCTCACTACAGCAACGGTGATTTGCGATAGCGACAATCTAGCGGCAATAAGATTGTGACTATCGATCAAAAACACGCAATTAATCATAACCAAAACGTGGAAATTGAAGAAAAAAATGTACAAAAATTCAATTAAGGTGATTACTAGTTAAGATGAAAATTGAGAAATTCAATCTAAGGTTACTATCAAATCAGAGAGAAATCCAATAAAACAATTGCAGGAGATATTGAAACAAGAAAATTCATTCTATAAATGCAAATAAAAATTTAAAAGAAGAAGAAGAAGAAGATGGAAACGAGAGTAACAACTCACCTTCAGATTATTGAAGATCAATTAATAGAGAGGGGAAGGAGATACATAAAATTAAAATTTTTTTAAAAACAATTAAAAAGAAGATGTAATTTTTTTGTAAGAATTGAATTTTTCTAAAAAATTTAAAAAATTCTAAATATACATAAAATTTGACAAGAATAATGTGACAATGTTAATTAATGTGTATTTGATTTTGTTGTTGAGCCAAATAAAATAAAATAAGATTGAATGTATATTTAGCTTTTGTTGTAAATCTTTAAAAAAAAAAAAAAAAAGGTCAAGTTGGGTTGGGGAAAATCCAAACCCATTAGGAGATGGGGAGAGTAGTATCCATGGAAAATGGGTAAAAATAATTATAAGAGAATGGGGATGGAAAATTAATATCCACCCTATTAACCTCCATTGCCATCCTTACATGGGAGATAGAGTGGTACAGTGAGAATAGATCGAGGGATTCTACTGTGTTGATTGTTCTCCCAAAAAAAAATCCAAAGTGAGTCGAAGGTTACGAAGAGATGCCAAGCTCTAGTTTTTTTAAGAGTTAATTATTTAAAAATTCTATTTATAATGTTATAATAAGTTAGGTCTTATTTAAGATTTTTTAAATCAATAAGTCCTATTTAATAAAATAAAAAATATTATCAATTTTTTTAAAATTTTTTTAAAACTAAGAACATTATCAAGTTTGCGTAATAATGTTTCAAATAATTATTTCATTAATTGAGGAAAAAAAAACAGAGTATGAGATTAAACTTTTTTATCCTTCTACATATTTATTTGATTCAATTATCTAATGAAATCGAAAACATTATCAAATTTTTTTTTTCAGTTTTAAAACAGAGAACATTATCATTTTTTTTATTTTTCTTTTTTAGTTTTGCACATCAATATTCTATCATTATGCTCCCTTATAGACACAATTTAGCTTTTTCTATAAAAAAATAGTTTTTTTTTTTTACACATAATTTTTTTCAATTTGAAAGTTAATGTTTTAAAGTTTTGAAAATCAAAATAAATATCAGATCATCATGCTCTTTTATAAATAATTATAAATGATGAACAATTATTGTTTAAAGGGTAATTTTGATTATTAAAAATTTAATTAGATTTGAATGTTCAAAAAAATTTAATTAAAATTTAATAGAACATTAGTTTATAAATTAGAATTTGTATGTAAATGATGAAAAAAAAAAAAAAATGATAACAGTGTGAATGTTTGCGTAGGGCCACATAGCAAGAAAATTTGTGAATTCAATGGTGTTTTCAACCAATTCTGTGTCTTCTTACTCTCTGTGTAAATACAATATTCTGAATGGAGATGGGTCTCTCTAGTCTACTGGTATATCACAAGCCACGGTTTTATTTTGATTATCTCTTCAATGTGTAAAGATGGTTAAATATTTTACGTTTGTAAAACGTGTTCTATCGATATTTGATTAATAAGATTTTTTATAAATATAATTTTTACTTATTAAATGATTCAAATTATCGAAAAGACAAGTCCCATGAGTTTAACAGTACGCGTGATGGGAGAGCAGCCTCTCCTATTATGAATATATATATACAAACTTGTCCCCGCCTCTCTGTTTATTTTCTGTCTAACTGGACTATTTATGGGTTTTGGTTTGATTTGTTTGATTTTTATTCTGCTAAATGTCCCTCTCAAACTATATTTAAAAATTACAAAAATAATTATGGATAAGCCGGTTAATCGGACCGGCGAGGGAGATGGGAGAGAGGTCGTCGGGATCTCATCGCACGCTAGAGGTAAGGACGGCGATGGAGAGAGGCGTCGGCCGGACGGTGGGTTAAGAGAGTGATATATAAGAAGACGAAAAGATTGAGGACGGGATCCACTGTAATGCAAGACTAGAGTTGGTGCCACACGTTAAGGTATTTTACAGCCACATCAGCGGCCGGGACAACTTGATGCTGTACGACCACAGCAAAACCGCAACCCTTAAATTTAATAAATGTTAGAGAACTTAAACTTCTATCAAAATTTATATTAAATGGATCACGTGAGTGTGGGACCTACATGTGTGGTCATGATTCAAGTGGTGTTTGGTTATGACGAAAGAGGTTTTTAATTATGTGTCAAGTGGTGTTTGGTTGTAACCTTTAGTTATGACTCTGTGATGTTGATTATGACATATTGTAGTTATTATTTTAATTATAACCGAAAAATCTTTAGTTATACTTTAAATGATATTTGGTCATGATTCATTGGCCCTGTTTGGTAGAACTGTGGGAAACTGCTTATAACTTATGTCCAAACAGCTTATAGCTTATAACTTTTAGTTTAAGCTGATTTCCAGCTTATTCTTAAAGCATCTCCTGCCCCACTCAAAGAATAAGCTGATTTCTGACTTCCAAAAAGCTATAAGCTATAAGTTATAAGCTAAACCAAACACATCAAAATAGCTTAAATTAAGCTGAAAGCTGGAATAAGCTGATTATAAGCTGTGCCAAACGGGCCCATTGTTTTTTTTATTTAATTATGACATTAAAGTGATTTAGTTATGATCTATTGTGTTTTTTTTTTTTTTTTTTTATAATTTTTTTATAATTTTTTAGTTATGACATGAAAGTGGTTAAGTTATGACTGTTGGTGTGAGTAGGGTGCAAACTACTTATGGTGATTCACAATGAGAGGATTAACACTGAACCAAACTCAATTTAAATTAACTTATATAATTTTGAAAAATAAACAGAGCATGAACTACAATCTTCTCCCTTTTTTATTTTCTTTCTCCCACACTGTGATCTCTATGATACATAGGCTATTTATAGATAAATTAGATAATGTAAAAACATTAAATGCAAATGCAGCTAAGGTTGTGAATTTCAAACGATTGCAACCACTTTTGACAAACTTGATTTTAACCTCCATACTTCTACTCTTAGGCCGGTGGAAAAACAATTTTTTAATTATAGGTGAAGCAAGATTACCTCACAACCTCCCCCCTCAATCTTGATTCTCCATGTTGCTTCATCCCGAGCATCAACTTCATTCTGTTGAACAGATCATTTTTTAATGGCTTCGTGAAAATATCTGCAAGCTGATCTTGAGATTTGCAAGGAAATAATTTCACCTCTTTATTTTTCACATGCACTCGGATGAAATGATAGCGGGTATCAATATCTTTACTTCATTCATGATAAACTGGGTCAATATCTTTACTTCATTCATGATAAACTGGGTTATTTGCTAATGCAATTGCGGAACGATTATCAACGTAGATCTCAGTAGGATTTTCTTGTGGAAATCCTAAATGCTTCAGCACATTTCTTAACCAAATTGCATGACACACAGCTGAGTTGGCTGCAACATAGTCAGCTTCGCAAGTTGACAATGTCACAATAGCTTGCTTCTTGGACGACCAAGTGAACACTGTATTTCCCATAAAGAAAGCAAACCCAGTAGTACTCTTCTGTTTATCTAAGTCACGTCCCCAGTCACTATCTGAATAGCCAACAAGACTGAAATTATCAGTTGGTTTATAGAATAAACAATCATCAATTGTACCTTTGATGTAGTGAAGAATTCTCTTTGTTGCATAAAGGTGTGACTAATCTGGTGTTTCCATACATCTCCTAATCAGTCCTACTCCATAGAGTATGTCTGGCCTGGTGCAAGTAAGATAGCGAAGACTTCCAACTAAGCTCCTGAAATAAATTGGATCCACATCACCTGCCTTTGTACCTTTGTTGAGCTCTACTCCACTGTCTACAAGAGTGTTCACTGGATTGCAACTCTCCATTCCATATCTCTTGAGAATCTCCTTGGCATAGCCACTTTAGGAAATAAAAATTTTATCTTTTCTTTGTGCCACTTCAATGCCGAGAAAATGAGCCATCAATCCAATATCTATCATTTCAAATTCTTGGACCATGCTTCTTTTAAATTCTTTGAACATGGCTGGATTATTTCTGGTGAAAATTAGATCATCAACATAAAGACAAGCAAGCAACATGCTTCCATCAGCATCCTTATTCAAATATAGTGCGTGCTCATATGGACATTTTTCAAAACCATTGTCATGAAAATACTGATCAATTCTAGTATTCCATGCACACGGAGCTTGCTTCAATCCATAAAGTGCTTTCTTCAATTTGTACACTTTGTCTTCATGCCCATTCTGAACTTACCCCAAAGGTTGTTCAATATAAATTTCTTCTTCAAGAAAACCTTTAAGAAATGTAGATTTCACATCAAGTTGATAGATCTGCCACTTGTGCTGGGCAGCCAAAGAAATCATTAGCTTGATAGTCTCCAACCGGGCAACTGGAGCAAACACCTCTCCATAATCAATTCCAGCTCTCTGCTTGTAACCTTTTGCCACTAATCTTGCCTTATAGCGTTGCACTTCGCCTTGTGTATTCCTCTTTGTTTTGTATACGCATTTCACTTCAATGGGTTTATGTCCCTCCGGTAGACTGGTAAGCTTCCATGTGTCATTTTTCTTAATGGCATGAATTTCTTCATCCATTGCTTTCTTCCATTTATCTTCTTGGATGGCTTATGAGAAAGTAAGTGGGTCACTATCTGCGAGTAGGCAGAACAAATTCAGATCTTCTTCTTTTGTAGTTTCATATATCTCTTGCGAATTTCTCATGGGTCTTGGTTGTTTGAAAAAACTATCATCTAATGATGATGATGATGATGATGATGATGATGATGATGTATCACTTCTGTGAGAAACTGACGATCTAGGTGCAGGTATTCTATGTGTAGGACTTTGTGGCTCATCTTGAACTTCTCTTGTGATTTCAACCAGACCTTTTGATGTTTCATCTTTAAGAATGAGTTCTGCATCTTTAACAACTTCATCTTGATTCTAGTTCCAAGCTTCTTCTTCTTCAAATATCACATCTCTACTCATGATCACCTTTCTAGTAATGGGATTATACAACTTGTATCCCATTGTTCTATCTCTATATCCGACAAGGATACATTTTTCTCTCTTATCATTGAACTTGGTTCTTCTTACTTCTGGAATCTTGGTGTACGCAACACACCCAAATATTCTGATATGGTTGACACTTGGCTTATGTAAACTCCAACCCTCTTCTAGAGTCATAGAGTGAAGGCTCCTGGTTGGACATCTATTTAGTAAATACACAGCACATGATACAGCTTCAGCCCAAAATTGTTTGGGCAGTCCTTTTCCTTTCAAATTTCTCCTTGCCATATCCAAGATAGTGTGATTCTTTCTCTCAGCAACACCATTCAGCTGTGGCGTATAGGATGGTGTTGTTTGATGCTTGATTCCACGCTCTTTACAAAATCTTTCAAAAACATCAGATGTATATTCTCTACCTTGATCTGACTGCAATGTCTTGATGTAGTAGCCGCTTTGCTTTTCTACAAAAGCTTTGAATTCTTTGAAGATACTGAACACCTCCGACTTTCTTTTAAGAAAATACACCCATGTCTTTTGACTATAATCATCAATGAAGGTGAGAAAATATCTATTCTGTCCATTTGACATTGGCTTCAATGGACCACACACATCAGTGTGCACTAGCTCCAACGGCTTTGTTGCTCTCCACTTCACTTCTTTGGCAAAGCTAGTTCTGTGATGTTTGCCAAGAATGTAGCTTTCACAGACTTCATTAGTATGAGCAATATGAGGGAGCCCTTTCACCATATTCTTGCTTGACAATAGCTTCAAGCTTCCAAAGTTAAGATATCCAAACCTCAAATGCCATAGCCAGTCTTTGTCTTTGATGATGGCACTTAAACACTTTGTAGCATCATGTTGGATGTTCAATGCAAACATCCGATTCTTGGACATTCTCTCCAGAGCGATCAAATTACCATGATTGTCTTTGATGGTAAGATGACAATCTTTCATGCTGATGTTGTATCCTTTCTCTAGGAGTTGTCCCATACTCAAAATGTTGTTCTTCATGGCAGGAACATAATAAACATTGGAGATGTAAACATGATCTCCATTCTTGAGCTTGATCAGAATATTGCCTCTTCCTTTCACTAGAGTCTTTGAAGAATCACCAAATAAGACTTGTGCTTGTATAGTCTCGTCAAGCTTGACGAACAACTCTCTTTTACCACACATGTGATTACTGGCTCCCGAATCTAGATACCAAACATTGTTTTGGTTTTTAGTATCTCCATAGTGGACAAACAGGACTGTAGCTCCAACTTTGTTTGTTTCCTGCTCAGCAAAATTTAGTTGCTCTCCGGCTTCTGTTGTTGCTCTACTTCGACATTCATTGCTATAATGCCCGAACTTGTGGCAATGGTAGCACTGAACATTGCTTTTGTCAAATCTTGGTTGGTTGTTGTAACCACCTCCTCTTCCTCTTCCCCTTCCTTTTGGAGCAAAGTGTGGTTGACTTCTTCCTCCTCTAGCTGGACCTCTTCTGCCTCTTTCTTGAAAACCAGAACTTCGGTTATTGTAACCACGGCCTCTTCCTCGGCTTCTTTGTGATGTCCCCCCTTGCTCGCTTTTTTCATCTCTGAAAGACAACTTTGATTGAAGAGCTTGCTCTAGAGAACTTGAGGGAGTCTTCTTGTTGATCCTTTGTTCATGAATCTCAAGTGTGTCCATCAACTCATCGGTAGTCATGGCATTGAGATCCTTGGACTCTTCTATTACTACAACCACGTGCTCAAACTTGGGATTAAGTGATTGTAGAATCTTCTCTATCACTTGAAGAGATTCCATCTTCTCTCTATATCTTCTCATCTGATTAACAATGGTCAATGTTCTGTTGAAGTACTCAGAAATTGACTCATTCTCATTCATGTGCAGCATCTCAAATTCGCCACGTAACACCTGGAGTCAAACTCTGATCGTCTTCTCAATTCCACAGTGTGAATTCTGAAGAATGCTCCATGCCTCTTTAAAGGTTGCTGCTGCTGAAATCTTATCAAAGCTTGACTCATCAATGTCTTGATAGAGTAGATACAAGGCCTTTGTATCTTTCTTCCTTGAATCTTTTAACGCTGTCTTTTGAGTTTCATTTAAATTTCCTTCATCTTCGAGAGTAGCTGGCTCGTCATATCCTCGATACACTAACTCCCACAAATCTTGTGAGGCTAGTAGGACTTGCATTTGACTACTCCAATTTTCATAGTTATCTTTGCTGAGTTTTGGAAACTGGGGCTAAAAGAAATTGTTTGTGTTGGCCATGGATTGACTTTAAGAAATTTGTAAATTTTCAGGATATAATTTGCAAATTCTGACCATACAGATGTGTCCGAAATATTCCAAATAGCAGGAAAGCACTACTGGATCACCAAAAATGGACTTTAAACGACTTAGATCTAACAAAAATAATTGAACGATTTAGATCGGCAGAATATGGAACTTCTGAGAAGCACTGGATAATTTCTCTAGATCAGATGATGTCAGTGGCGTGGCGGCATGGCTGGGCTCGGTCTGCGGCTTGGCGACGTAGCTCCTCTGCTGCTCGGCTCAAGTCGACTTATGGCTCGGCTCGGCTCGTGGCTCTGCTCGACTTGATGGCTCAGCTTGATGTCAGCAATGACGTCATCAATGACGTCAACTCATGTATACGGATTCGGATCCGGGCTAATGGATCGGATCGCACGTCAGACAGGTCGGACTCTGCAAATCCGGGTGAAGAAGATCCGTGGAGACGCGTGGAGCGCGTTGATGCGCATGGTGATAGCGTCGACAGCGCGTGCGGTTTTTGTGGGACTCGGTTCTCAACTTGGTTTTTTTCACTGTGATCGTCTCGATGAGAACTACACACTTGTGTGATCAAAAGTTGATTTCAACAACTTTGACTTCTGGGCAAAATTTGAAACAATGCTCTGTTTTACTGTTTTTTTGAAAAAACAGGCCCTCTTGGTGCTCTGATACCACTGTTGGTGTGAGTGGGGTGCAAACCACTTATGGTGATTCACAATGAGAGGATTTACACTGAACCAAACTCAATTTAAATTCACTCATATAATTTTGAAAAACAAACGGGGCATGGACTACAATTTTCTCTCTTTTTTATTTTTTTTCTCCCACACTGTGATCTCTATGATACATAGGCTATTTATAGATAAATTAGACAATGTAAAAACATTAAATGAAAATACAGCTGAGGCTGTGAATTTCAAACGGTTGCAACCACTTTTGACTTGATTTTAGTCTCCATACTTCAACTCTTAGGCCGATGGAAAAACAATTTTTTTTTTTTTTATTATAGGTGAAGTAAGATTACTTCACAACAGAATAGGGTGCTTTACATTTTAAAAAACCAAAAGATTACGAAATTTCCAAATCTGTCACAGGATGACAGTAAAGAAAAGGTACCAATTATTATCAAGAAACATATTTTTGTTTTTCAAATTAAAAACCACCCATTCAGTTAGAGTTTGTCTACAGCCCTCCTCCCACCAATTGAGATCTTTAATTGCAGTCCATATATCTCTGGCATGAGGGCACTCTCGAAGGAGGTGGCCCAAGTCTTCATTGTAAAGGCCACATCTGGGGCATAAATCAGATGATGTCATATGCCTCTTGAGCCTTATTTGGTTGGTTAGTAACCTGTCATGAAGGATGAGCCAAAGGAAGCATTTAAGCTTTTGAGTATTTTGACCTTCCATAACCATTTCCAGTCCTCCCCCATCAAAATCCTGGTTAATGACCAGTCTTTAAGCAGAGGCTATAGAAAAATCCTAGTTAATGATCAGTCAATATTCTCTTCAGAGCTCACTTCTTGTGCCAATTTTTGTTGGTTTCCAAGTAAAAGAGCTTTGATGTATTGTATTACTATAAAATGGCCAATTATTATTGAAAAGTAAATGGTATTAAAACTTGTGTAAAAAAATAATTATTAGCTTTGATTAATATTTGTTGTGAACTAAGAACCTATGTGAATCATTGGTTTAATGTAAGGAAAAATTATATCTTCAGTCTACTATTTGTTTTGGCCATGATTCGTTTATGCACCTCATGCTAGGGTTTGAATATATGAATAAATAAATAAAGCGATAAATAGAAAATTCCCATGATCTATTTAAATAACCATAATAAACTAAAGTAGTCTAAATCTTCTCTGTTTTATAACTTGCATTAATTATTCTGTATATTTGTATTATTGTACGTACTTGCATTAATTATTCTCAACTCATAGATCAACGATGTTTCAACATTTGTAAGAGAGACTAAGAATTTGAACTCAATTAATTATCCATCAAATAGTCAATTTGAAATCAAAGTCACAAAAATGGGGGCATTGTACATTTACTGAGGTGGCTTCCCAGATTAAAAAATTGTGAACTTTGAAACCTCCAAATAACTAAAGCCATTCCCATTCAAAAACTCTTCAATCAAATTTTATTGACTCTATCAGGATCAGAGCTCTCACATTCGTAAACCAACCCAAACACACCAACTCTTTGTCTGTAACCCTAAATTCTTCTTTCACGCTCTTCAGTACCCGCGATGAATCGATCAATGAGAGCCGCCATTGCAAGAGCAATTGAGGGTTCAATGGGCTCTTCATCCTCCTTGACGTGGCTGATTGAGGCAGAGATTAGGGGCTTGGCTTGTGGGATTCGCCGTAGCCGTAGAGGTGGAGGCGGAGGCGGAAGCGAAGGCAGAGGGCGATGAGGCTGTAGGAGAGCTTGGGGTTTGTGCCATCAGAAAACAAGTGTGCTTTCTTTTCTTTTTTTCTCCAACACCAAAAACGGACGGACGCTCCCTAGGCATCATAGAGGGTAATAATAGACCTTACCCACCCCTACAACAAAAGACAGAGTGACCATTATATTTAGGAGCATGATACAGACCCCACTATCCCCCACCCCCACTACCCCACACACACATAGGGGTTAGTGATTGGAGAGAAAAAAAAAAAAATTTGGCCAATGACCGACCACTGGGAGTCCCGAGGTCTCCCCAGTGGTCCCAAGCATTAGTGTGATAATTTCGCCCTAGGATTCAAGCCTCCTCTTCCCTGTGAAAAGCTAATAAGTTATTCACGCTATCACAACCCTAGTGGTGAAAAGAAGTGTGCTTGGATTTTGGGTTTTTATAGTAGTGAAAAACCGACATCGTTTTCACAATTTAGGAATATACTCATGGTAGGAGAATACATTTCAAATGATCAAAAGAATGCATAAAAATTTACTTCAAACCTATCAGAAGTAGGGTGAGATCCTCTAAAATGATTTTTCTTATCATATAATGTACATTTAAAATTAATATAATTTGTGTTACACTCAATGAATGTAGATTATTCATTCTTTTTTAATAAAATTTTATAAATTTGTAGCATTGTTATTTTTTATTTAAATTCAAATGACTCTATTCTTTATATTTTTTTATCAGCAAAAAAATAATATTAATGAAATTAGAAAGTAAAAGATTACAAGTAAAAACCTAAGATTATAAACAGGGGAGTAGAAACTGTTAATTAACTTGATTAAAAAATAAATTCTTGTTTGGTGAGGTTGTGCTAAATTAAACTTCACAAGGCGCCATGCTAAAATGCTGCTTTCTAAGAATTAGAACTATTTTGAGAACTTCAAGTTTTAGTAAAAATAGTTAAGGGTCTTTTTTTATATATATTTTTTCGTAAAAAATTTTAAAAAAATTACTAAAAATTCAATTATGAAATAGTCCATAACAAACATCATTAAGAAATAAGATTATATATTTTAGTGATAATATTATATTTTTTATTGAAATATTTTCTAATTAAGAAGTGCATAACATTATTACAAAAATGCATAGTATTAACAAAATATATAAGTTCATTTTTTAATAATAAATTATCGTAATTCTACCAAAAATTACATAACATATATTAAAAATATAGAAAAATACATAGCATTTTTTTTACATATATTCTATAAAAATATAAAAATCTTCCTCTAGTCTTTTAGTTTATAAAAGCCGTAAAATTATCTCACAAAAGGTGTTTTGGTCATTAACTCAATATAGATGTATATAAAATGTCTAAAGTAATATTTTTCATTGAGTTTAATGACTAAAATTCTTTTTTTTTTTTTTTTTTTTTATCGATTTTACTTAACAAAAATAGACAGATAGTTTATATTGAAAAAAAAAATTAGAGTTTATATTAATAAAAGTAAAAACTCAATGCTTATATGCTATAAGAATTAAATCTTAAGATTTTTTTAATATGTTCAAAATAAAATAGACAAGGTTATTGAATTTTTTAATAGGAAGGACACGGGCTATATGTCAGCGGTTGTAGGCTGGTTTTTGGTAGCCTGACTTGATCGGCTGAGTTGCAGGTTCTATTCTTCAGCATACGCCCAGACTATACATTTTAAGGCCAAGACGGACTGGCCCATACTGAAGTATAGTCAGGCTAAGGCTCAATGGGTTAAGCCCAGGTTAGTCATGGGCTCTAAGCTTTTTTGTGAGGCTTACCCAAAAGTTTGAATAGTTTAAAATATGTAGTTTCTACTTAAGTTGTTTTTTATTGGAGGATTTGATGAGAAAAATGAAAAGGGAAAAAGAAATAGGAACAAAAGGAGAAAAAATTGATAGGATTCGAATTCTAAGTTATGTTTGGTTGAGTTGAAAAATGGAGAAAGAAAATAACCTATTGCTGTGTTTGTTTGAGGGATTTGAGAAGGGAAAATATGTGTGAAACTAGATGAAATGTAAGTATGTTTTATTCACATTTCATCTACTTTTTTTTTTTTTTAATTTCCCTTTCCAAATCTCTTCCTAAATCCCTCAACCAAACACAGCCTAAAGTGAACCAAAAAGACAAAAAGTGAGATTATATTTTCCTCCCACTTTAATGTTCCCCTGTATTTTTCATTATAAGCAAATAAAAAATGAGATTACATTTCCCTTTTCATTTCCACTTCCCTCGTCAAATCTTCCAAGCAAATATAGCCTTAATGAAAAGGCCTAAAACTACATGGGTTTCAGTTGGCCCAAAAAATGTCACACAGTCTTAACCTCCATAAGCTGAGGACATCTCTTTTATTTACTCATGCTTTAATGTTTGAATTAAGAACAAATGTGATCCATAGAAAATTACCAAAATATACATAGATAATCATAATCTTCTTAACTCTTTTTTATTGCTTTGCATTAATTATATACTCTACATTTATGCATACATAAGAAATAAAAAATAAATAAAAAACACAATTAATATCATTTATACAAAATGTTTGTAAGTGATACTTTCACTTAAAGTATGGATTATCTGTCTCACTCCACATCCTTTTTGAAGTCATTTTTTTTCTCAAACTTGGTTCACAATTACAATTACTAGTTCAAGTTTATGTTTTTACATAATATACTTGGATAGCCATAATCTACTTTAATTTGATCCATTGATTGTTTTACCATGTAAATCAAGCTTCCTTTAGCTCATATATGAACAAACAAATAAGGGAACAACATGACTTTCATGACAATGCTAAATTCTACAATGAAGTGTTTTTTTCTTCCCTTTTTCATCCTGTTATGGGATTTTGTTTTTGCAATATTGTATGTCGAAGGTGGTTTTACTAACAGATATCATATGGTTATAATCGATGAAGTCCTAAACAATCCCCAACCTTTGACAATCCGATGCCAATATAAAGATAATGATCTTAGATATCATATCCCCAACCTTTAGGTGCCAATCCCAGACTAAAAAAACATGGCGACCTGCTATGTTACACGGACTTGGGTGCGGGTATCGGGTGCGGGCACGTATCTAGGGGTCGGGTACTTCAAAATTAAAAATTGAAGATACGTGGATATGGATCCAAACGAGAATACGGGTACGGGGATAAGTTAAATATTTAATTTTTAAAATATATTTATTATATAAAGATAAGTGAAATAGTTATTTTTTAAATATATTTATTATTTTTATCTTATGTATTACTTTTATTGATAATTTTTTTAATTTATATATATAATTTTTTTTTAACTTTTAATTGACATATATATTATAAATAACAAAAATATAATAAATAAGGAATAACAAATTATGTTAATATAAATATAAAACAGATAATGTATTTTATAGATTTTATTAATTTTTTATTATATATTATTTAATTAAATTTATTATTATATAATTGATAGGTAGATGGTAGCTTTTTTGACTTTTGATTGGTAGGTGAAAAGGTGAAAATTTATTAACTTGTTGGTTGGTGACAACTTTCAAGATGGAAGAAAATGAGTTGTTCTCAATATATTATTTATGATATAATTTATATTATTTATTATATATTATTTATATAATAGGCACCAATTAAAAAGAAGAAAGAAGAGAAGACGGTCAAGAGAAGAATACAGAGAGAAGGGAGAGAAGAAAAGAGAGAAGAAAACAGAGAGAAGGGAGAGAAGAAAAGAGAGAAGAAAACAGAGAGAAGGGAGAGACGACGTTGATCAAAACAGAGAAGAGAGAGATGAAGATGATCGAGAGTGAGAGAAGAGATAGAAGAAGAGAACAATCGAGCGTGAGAGTGAGAGAGAGAAGAAGATAGTTCGAAAGAAGAAGATCGAAGCCCTAATCGTAGGATCGAAGCCCTAATCGTAGTTTTCGTAGCCCTAATCCCATGTATGCCATCTTTCTTCTTACTTCCATATGCCATATCTACTTCTTCCATGTCATATCCACTTTTTCCATGTCGTATCTCGTACCCGTACCCGTGTCGTGTCGTATCGTATCGACACGGGTACTTCACCAAAATTGACGAGTCCGTGTAACATAGGCGACCTGTCATTGGTAAGATGAAGGCTCGATTAGCATCTTGGAAAAGAAAGTTTTTGTCTTTTGGAGGTCGGCTCACCCTCATTAAATCTGTTGTATCCAGCTTTCCTGCGTACTACTTATCTTTATTTAAGATGCCGTAGTAAAGGAAATTGAGAGTATTCAAGCAACTTTTCTTTGGGGAGGGTCTGATTTAAAGAGGAAGATTCATCTTATCAAATGGGATGAGGTTACCAAATGCAAAGACTAAGGTGGGCCGAGCATTAGAAGAATCAAAGATGTGAATGACTGTTCGTTAGCTAAATAGTGATGGCGATTTGGTTTTGAAGATAGTACTTTGTGGAAAAGAGTTCTGTGTAGTAGGTATCAGTCTTTGGGTGGGCGTTGGCTTCCTTGGACAAGCTATAGTGGTTGCTACTCAACATTATGAGGTGGGATCTTGAATATTGGGCAGTCAAACCCTTTTTTACTGAGCCTTTTTCTAGAAAATTCACAGGTAGTTGTGAGGAATGGGTGTAGAATTCATTTTTGGGATGATCATTGGCTAGGGAATCATTGTATCAAGAGTGACTTTCCTAGGCTTTATTGTCTATCATCTGAGAAGGATTTATCTTTGAGAATGATGATTGAAAGGAGAAGGAACTCAGGCAGTTGGAATCTCAATTTTAGAAGGCCCTTATTTGCCTGGGAGTTTGAGGAGTTGGCGAGATTATATACTGCTCTGAATCAAGTGGAGTTGATGACTTCAAGTAGGGAGGATCATTTGGAGTGCTTGGCATGTCCATCGGGTCAGTTTAGTGTCTCTTCCCTTTATAATCTGTTAGTGCCTAGAAATTCTGTACCTGTTACTAAGTTGCTGTGAAATAATGTGGCCCCACCAAAAGCCCAATTCCTTAGTTGGTTGTCTTGGAAGGGGAGATTGAAGACTGCCAGGTTTTTACATCACATTGGTGTGCTGAATCAAAAGACGTCTGTCAACTGTGTGCTTTGTGGTCAAGCTGTGGAAACAATCAACCATGTTCTTCTTTGGTGTCCTGTTGTTTGGAAGGTGTGGGCGTGCCTGATGAATTGGTGGGGGTTGTACTGGGTGATACCTGATAATGTTAATTGGCTACTTCAGTGGTGGAGGGGATATAAATGGAGAAAGTTCGAAAATAAAATTTGGAATGCAATCCCTGTGGCTGTCATGTGGTCATTATGGAAAATCAGAAAAGATGTGGTCTTTAATGGGAAAATGTTCTAGTTGAATGAACTATGTGAATTGATTAAGGTGAGAATTACTTTCTGGGTTAAATCTCAGTCAAAGGAGCCTCCGTGTTCAGTTCAGGATATTATTATTAACTTGCAGCAGATCAGAGCTATTGGTTGCTAACAGTGTGTCAATATGTTGGGGGTGTGGGTGTTTTGCATAGGAAATGTGTAGCTGTTTGTCTGTGTATTGCTTTGGTTTGGAAGTTTTGCAGTTGTCTGTCTGAGTATGTAGGTTGCTGCTTTGGTGTTTTCTTTGCTCTGCTACTGGTTTTTATAGCAAGTCTGCTACTGTGTGGAGAAATTGTGACACAAGGGAGCTCAAATACTACTGGTCTGATGGTTCTAATCAAATTTGGGGCTGCTGCAGAGTGGATGGAGTTGGTAAAGGGTGTTGCTGGTTTTTTGGGCTACTATTGATGTCTCTACTACTGCTCCTGGTGCTGGTCTACAGTTGGTGAAAATTCTGCTACTGCATCTTGGTTTTTTTTTTTCTTGGAATTGTTGGAATGATGTTTTGCTGTTGTGAGACTGCTACTTTGGGCTAATTTTGAGATGGTGGAGCTTTTAAAAGTAAGAATTGCCCTATGGGTGAAGTCAAATGTTAAGGGTATTAATTCTCTATATGAGGCTGCTGGTTGGCCTATAAGATTGGTATTAAGTGCTAACAATCTTGGCCTGTAAGGGTGGCCTGCTGCTGATTGTGCTATTCTGTTTCTTTTGTTTTGTTTTTCTTCTCTGTCTTTTGGTTTCTCTTGATTGGTTTCTTACCAATCTTGGGTTAAGTACTAGCAAATGATAGTGCTTCCTTAGCGGTGCCAACCTAGTTGGGATTGTTAAAGTCAACGTTAATGTTTTTTGCACTTCCCTCTTTGTTGATGTAAGTTTTGCTTGTTTTGCTTTCTTCATCAATAAAGTTTCATTTTGCTGATCAAAAAAAAAAAAAAAAAAAAAAAAGATATCATATCCTGCACTTTGGTGAGATTTCCGTTGGAGTTTCAGAATTAAATTTTCTACACTACAAAGTTCTTTTGCCATTTTTGGCGGGGTTCTCAAAGCAAAATATTTAATGTGTTATTACTGGGAAATGGGGCTTTATTTCGACAACCAGTTGGAGAATATACTTGTTGGTTAGTGAAACCAGAGGCCTTCTATGTTGGCAATTGTAATGGAACTTGGTACAACAAACATAATTGGACTTGATTAATATTAGTTGTGAGCTAAGAACCTATGTGCATCCTTAATTTTGATGAATAAGTAAACTATAAATGAAGAATTAAATCTTCGGCTTACCCTTTTATTCTATATATTATATATTAATTACATGTACTCTACTTTCCTTAGTTGTTTTAATCTTGATTCTTTTCTTTCGCTTACTATACTTAATTGGGACGTGTTTTTCTAACTAACTTTTCACAATTGCTCTTTTGTTATAATATTTATCTTTTGTCAATAAAAAAAAAATAAAAAATACCCAAACGATTGCAAAACACAGGCATTCAAAAAGGACATACAACCTTGAAGTGAAGACATGTGCCTCTTCCTTTCACACCCTTTGGGTTTGATCACTTTCCAAACATCCTATGAGGTTGGAAATAATCACACCATGTTCAAACATGATCACTTATAATAAAAACAAAAATTTTAAGTGAATATAATTAATCATATAATTGAATACAATCTCTTTACCTGAGAGGAGATTTATTAAAATATGTGAATTCTATTCCTTACAAAAGAGTTGTTTCTTATTCTATACAAGAATTATACTAACAATACATGCATCTCTTCTCGCGATATTTTGCACTTTAAGCAAGTTTTACATCCTTAAGAAATATTAATTGGACACTTTAGTTTCTAGTAGTGATTCAATTATAAAGTGAATTTCAATGTAGCTCTTCCATCAATTTCCACTATAAAATTTATAAAATCAATGCCGCTGTAGTTTGTAAAAATCCACTCTACAAAATATTTGTGAGCATACTTTCATTTAGAGTATCAAAGTATGGATCATTTATCTCACTATTTGTCTTATACATTACCATGTCATTAAAATTATTGGTTAGAAAGCATTGAATAGAGGATGATACAAGGAATGAAGCAGATGATCAGCTTTTCACTCCCTCCCATAATTAATGTTCCATCATGGAGTTTAGGGTTGGCTTTTTTAGTGACTCTTTGTTAGTTTTTCTTCTCTTTTTTTTTTTTTTAGTTAACTTTTACAACAATACTATATCACATGATGGAATGTTTGACGAATCAAAATTTCAGACTTGTCAAACACATTATCAAGGGTTGTCTTTAGAAGCGATAAATTAAGTGTCTCAATCATTTTTCTAACTTTTATTAAGAATTTCAAAAAAATTCACACTTAGGATTCTACTAAACTAGATAGACCCCAGAAGTTTAAAAAAAGAAAAGAAAATTAGAAACATAAAAAAAAACGTAAAAAATAGTTGACATTTTGTTTTTTTGTTTTTGTCTTTGCTGAATGTTTTTTTTTTTAAAAAAAATAATTCTGTTTTCACTTTCTAAATTTGTCTACATCAAATGGACTTGAAAAATAAAAACATTTAACATCATTTTAAATAATTTTGGAAAAAAAATTACTATGAACAACAACAATAAAAATTGATTTTTTTTCTACTTTTTTTTATTGTATGCCAAACTTAGTCGAAAGGAGCTTGTCTCATGTTTGAGATCAAGATTGGACCGTCCAGTCTAGCCTATGGACTCATTTTTGGGAGTCGTTTTGATAATCCAAACCGTTCAATGTGTAGAACTTGTCAAGTACTACATCCCTATAGAAAATCACGTTGATCGAATATCGATAGCTATTTGATCGGATCAAATTTCTGTTAATCATTTATTTCTTTACCGTCTATTTTTTTTTGTACAAATTTGATACGATCAGATATCTATCGACATTCGATCAACGTGATTTTTTATAGGGATATAGCACTCAACGAGTTTTACACATTGAACAGTTCAGATTATCAAAATGGGACAAAAAATTGGTCCATGGGTTCGACTGAACGGTCTAATCTTGATCTCAAACATGATAGAAGCTAGACCTAGTCGAAAATCAATAATTGATGAAAAAGAGATGTGTTAGCAAGGTGAGGTTGACAATATCAATGGATTAGAAAACAGCCAGGTCCAATTAAATGACATTTATGCAGGCAGTTTCTCAAACTTGATTAACAATTATAATAACAAGTTCAAATTTAGGATTCGACCTTTTTTATGTTTACAACTAAATCTGATACGATCAAATATCTATCGATATCTGATCAACGTGATTTTTTACAAAGATATAGTACTCGACGAGTTTTACACATTTAACAGTTCGGATTATCAAAACGAGACACAAAAATTGGCCCATAGACCAAACTGGACGGTCCAATCTTGATCTCAAACATGAGAAAAGCTGGACCCAGATGAAAATCAATAATTGATGAAAAAGAGATGTGTTAACAAGATGAGGTTGACAATATCGATGGATTAGAAAACAGCTAGGTCCAATTAAATGACATTTATGCAGGCAGTTTCTCAAACTTGATTAACAATTATAATTACAAGTTCAAATTTAGGATTCGACTTTTTTTATGTTTACAACTAAATTTTTAAAAAATTGAAGGGGCTCGTAAGATCTACCATGGCTCACGTTTTAATGATTCGAACTATGCATTTTATAGGGCACTCAATGTATATCATTTATGAAAAAAGTTAGATCGGTCTGATAATCATAATATTTTTATTTTATCATATTTGTCTCTACAAAATTGGGTGATCTATTTTTTAAAATATATTTGTCATTCATTTTTTCAAAAACAAATGCGATAAAAAAAATCATGATTATTGGATCAAACTAAATTTTTTCATGAATAATATAGATTGAGGACCCTACAAAATAATGATTCAAATCATTAAAATGAGACTTGTGGCGAACCCCACTAGTCCCTCAAATTCTTTCAAATTGAGTTATGAACTTGAGAGAAGCCTAATGTTTTAGATAATCTACTAGGATTGGCATAATCTACTTTAATACAAAATTTGTTTGATCCATTGGTTTTGTTAGAATAAGCTCCCCTCCCTATATTCATTTCTTCATACCCCTTTATACCCTCTTTTGTGGGTCCAAACAACATGGACCAATACTAGTAATTCAAACCATTTACCTCGTAGGCCCCATAATAAAGATCAACCATTTAAAAAACGGTGGTGTTACATGCATAAATTAATGTACTAACTACTGTACTAACTAGTGTTATGACATTATTTCTGACCCCACCCATTATACAAATTACAAATACCCAAAACCTCTAAAATTATGCCACATCATCTATTAGTACACTAGTTAGTACATATATCATTACAAAAATGCTAGAGATCCCAAAAATTCTACAAAGTTCTACCTAATGTCTCACATGGGTGTGGAACCCACATTTCTCACACTCATGTGAGACATTCGTAGAACTTTTGATAAAATTTTTAGAATCTCTAGCATTACTCATAGCATTATTCTTAAAAAAATTAATTCATAATAAGACATTTTTAAACACAAGAATAAATTATATTTTATTTTATAAATAAACGGCAATATGATTCTAAACATAAACATTCATTTTATAAAATAAAATGTTATTTTTTCTTGTGCTTATAGTTGTTTGATAAAATTGTTTTTTTACATAATTAACATTTGCAAAACTTACAAAATAGACAGATCAGATCATTTATGTGTATCCGGATAAGGCATACAAAAGTGGTATAGAAGAGTATCGAAAGATGATATATGGATGGGAGCTCATCCTTCACTATATAAATCAAACTTCCTTCAACTCGTAGATGCAATGAATATAGCGACCCTGGTTTTCCCTCCATTGATTAGTGTAATTCGGACTTGGTTCCATGGATGTTGGTTGTTGAATATATCTTGTTTCCGTCCTTCAATACTTTGTATTTGAGTTATAGGATGTTTTGAGCGGGTTTGTTACAGGTTGGGTGTGATTGGGACAAATGGTTGCTGCCTAGAATTTTGGTCCTCTCGCTCGAGCGACACTTTTGTCGCTAGAGTGAGCTCTTTGTTTTAGATCTTTACTCGAGCCAGGGTTCCTTCGCTTGATCGAGAGTTGAGTTTTGTGTCTGGTGGCTCGAGCGAGAAGTCCTGCGCTCGAGCTTGCGTCTGCGTCTCTTTTTGACCTGATGGTTTTGATTCTTGGCTCGAGCGAGCTTTTCTTCGCTCGAGCGAGCGAGGTCTATGTTTTGGGTTTCTTCGCTCGAGCGAGCATTCTATCACTCGAGCGTGCTTCTGGGTTGCAGACCTGAAGGTTTGGATTGTTGGCTCGAGCGAGGCTTTATACGCTCGAGCGAGGATTCTTTGTGTGTAGTCGCTCGAGCGACCACTTCTTCGCTCGAGCGAGCCTGTGTTATATCAGTAGGCAGCAGCGGGTAAACACTTCACTTTTTCATCTCCTCTTTTGTATAAACCCTAGATCCGGCTACTCCTCTCTCTACACTTACCTTCTCTCTAGGGTTTCATCTATTTTTAGTGTGTTTCTACCCTAAGTTCTTTGTAAGAAAGGTAGAGGGTCGCGAGGGCTTTGTTTTAATCTGAACAATAGTGGATTTGGAGCACTTTGGTTTTTCCTCATCTACTCCTTTGGGCTTCTAACTTCGAGGTAGGGATACCCTACTCCATCTTATGAGCTTTGTCTTTAATTTTAGTCATTTTGAGTAGTTGGTGATGTTGGGTAATTTTTGGAAAAGTTGGGGTTATTGTGCAATTTATAAAAGAGAGGTTTTCAAATATTAAAACCCATATGTATGTAAGACATTGAGAAACGGAATTATTGTTGTATTATCGATGAAATTGGACCTTAGGGTTGATATTGAGGATTAGGGAAAAATGCCCTAATTATTGTGATAAGTTAATTGGTATAATTAATTTGGGAAATATGAAATTGAATTGGAAATTGTGAAATTGGAAAGTTATGGGATTGAATGGTGTAGTTGGATTAATTTATCACTCACCCATGTAAAAGTTGATATTATATTTGTTTAATGCATTTATTTTCTGTTTAGAAATAACTGCTTTGGGCTATCGGTGGAGGATAGTCTTGATTGTTGTAAACACTGTATGTTGATTAGAGAAAATTGAAACTAATCACATTGAATATGTTATTGAATATGACAGTTAGAATAATACATCAAATGTATGTATTGATTGACTCCTGTATATGATAATTGTTTATATACTTGGAATATGTGTATTGTGTGGGAGGAGATAGGGGATGTACTCCATGGTTTGAGGGAAGATAGGGGATGGACTCTCAAACCTGTTTGGGAGGAGATAGGGGATGGACTCCATTAATACAGCAAATACGTGTATTAAATTGAAGTATTGATACAGCAAATCTGTGTATCATTTGTGAAGTATGGAAGTGTCTTAATATGATAACGATGCATCAAATATGTGTATCTGTTGTGAAATATGGAAGTGTTGGTTTATGAGTTATAGTCTCATTGAATTGTTTGGCCAGGTTCTGAGCCATGTATATGAAATGATTTGGATAATTAAAGGAAAGTGGAATGTAACATGGACATAATTGTCATGGAACTGGATTGTGATATAAAATGGTTTATAAGTGTTAACCATCTATCAAATGCTATTGTTTTAGTCATTGCTTATATTTGGTTTAGTATATCTCTACTGGGCTGTGGCTCACCCTATATGGGACATCATTTTCAGGTACAGATGGTATGCCACCTCCAAGGACGTAGCTTGGGAGGCTAGAGGCTGAAAGACTTTTTGTGATATCTTTTATGTATTACTTATAAATTCAAGCCAAGGGCTTAATGTGTTGTGAGTTAGTACTCTCTTTTTGTGTAACCAAGTGTTGGCTTGGAAAGTTGTAAGCCCATCGGGCATTTACTTTTGTTGTCAACATGTAATACATTTGTAAGGAATACTCTGATGAATGGAATTAAGTTTTGTTTACTTATGTCTATGTATGTCAATAGTGTGGGTTTCTATGTATTATTTTGAGGGCGTTACAATGAACAAGCCAATAAGTCAACAACTTCACTTCCATGACTTATTCAATGAATTGTTTTTTTCTCTCCTCGTTCATCCTTGCATTATATTTTGTTTCTACAACCTTCTATGTTGAAGGTGGTACTGATAAATATATTATTTTTATATTTTGTGAAGTTCCAAACAATCCCGAACCCTTGACGTTGCGATGCCAATCTAGAGATGATGATCTTGGAACTCATATCCTCAACTTTGGTGAAGATTTTCAATGGAGTTTCAGAATCAATGTTTTCTATACTACTCGCTTCTTCTGTCATTTCTGGTGGGGTTCTAAGCAACAGAGTTTCGATGTGTTTTTTTACTATACATTGGGTGATTATTGCAAAAGCCCGACTGGAATATATACTTGTTACTAGAGAGTGAGACCAGAAGGATTCTATATTGCCAATGGTAATAATGCAACTTTGTTCAAACTACATGATTGGACTTGATCAATATTAATTGTGAGTTAAGAGCCTATGTGCCTCCTTTCTTTTGATGTATCAATAAACTAAATATGAGGAATTTTATCGTCATACTTTACTTTTCATATAATTGTTTTAATCTTTTGCAAATATTACTCCGATTTTTTTTTTTTTTTTTTTTAATACTGTGTGGTGTGATCTTTTGAAGGGTCCAACTATACAATGAAACTAGTGATTTTAGGTTTATATTTAAAAAAAATGATAAATATAGTCATGGTAAGTAATGTTAATTTGGTTATAGTAATAATGTCTGGAACTATAACATAAAAAAATTTACAAATTAATTTTTTTTGTATTTAAAAATAAAACTTTTGTTGTAAAAGAATTAGGAGACCGATTCCTATCATCATGAGTCATCACCAAAAATCATCTCAAAAAGTCAATACATTTAGCTTTAGCAATAATTTTTTTAAAATATCACTAATAAATATAATTTTATGGACAAAATAATTTCATGACCAAAAAGTTTATTTTTTTAAACAAAAGTTTTGGTATTGTCAGGACCCAAACCCGTCCCTATGGGTTTAGTATCGTAACCGGCCAGTAATCCTTGGATTACCGAAGGCCTCTGAACAGAATAATACATATAATATGGGCTGTGGAAACAAATATACAAACATACATAGTCCATAGAGTTGTGCAGACATACATGGGACATGAAATTTAAAACTATTCATATACATATTTACATACATACAGATGTGGCGTCAAAAATGCAATAGCCTTACATCACCCAAGCCACTTATACAAGCTTTCAAACGTGTTTAGACCAGACATAAGCATCTAGAAAGTACAAAAGTCCCAAGAACACAAAACTTGGGTAGATCAGAAAAGGGAACCTCCACGGGAGGCGTGATGGCTGGCCGACACCAAAACTTGCCATGCAGCATCTCAGGTTTGGTCACGTACCTGCCCACCTACATACATACAATAATACAGTGAGCTAGAGCCCAGTGAATAATAACTAGGTAAAGGGTTTTAATGAATGATGTCTAGCACATAGTTAGAATTCAAAGTTTATATAAAAAACGTATTCTTATCGGAAACAGAGTCTTAAGCATATTCAGTTTGCAAATCAAAATTGGATTCAGATACATGCTCATATTCAGATTTTGCATAAGATCATATATGGTACACCCATTAGCTATCATATCAACTTGGTCTTGAGATCCACATGCATAGTCGGTACCGATGACCATAAAGGTCCATATCTTGCGCGCAAGTAGTACTGGTATTGTTACCCCCAGGCGATGGCCACGTGAATATAGGCCGCAGTATTGTTACCCCTGGGCAAGGGCCACGTGAATATAAGCCACAGTATTGTTACCCTTGGGCGAGGGCCACGTGCATATTGACCACGATATTGTTACCCCTCGGGTGAGGGCCACGTGAGCTAAGGATGCCACAAATACATTTCAGAAAAATGGACAGGTGTTCATAGTTCATAAAATAGCATTTCAGAAAAGAGATCGTATCATACCAAGCAGAAAATACTTATAATTAAATATAGATTTACAGAGTTATTACTCACAGTTAACAGATGGCTCCAAGTAAACAAGTAGAGTAGCCAACTCACTTATCCTGAGGCGCGTGACCTACATAACATGACAGTGACATACATTGAAACACAAACTCGAATTGCACATAACACATGTTCTTGTCCTAAGTGTGTTTCTAGCGCTTTATCCTCATTATAATGCCTTAAAAATGGCCTAGGAATGCCTAGGATGGAATGATGATGCATCATGAACTTGAAAACATTTTTTAAATTTTGCTGAAAATAGGGTCCACGCTCGAGCGTGTATTTCCTTACTCGAGCGGACATCCATAAAGTAAGGGTTCGCTCGAGTGTGACTTCCTTCGCTCGAGCGGACTGTAAACTCGAAAAAAGTATTGGTTACTTGCTTTTCACGCTCAACGGATGCTCGATTCAAGCTCGAGCGTGAGGCTCAGACCTTCGCTCGAGTGTGACTTCCGTCGCTCGAGCATGCTGCAAAACATATGAACTTCTAGATACATGCATTTCACGCTCGAGCGGGGATCATGTCGCTTGAGCAGAAGTGTACACATTCAGAGTGCTCGCTCGAGCGTGAACTCCCACGCTCGAGCGTGGATTCAAATTCTGGAATTTCCAGATTTGATCTCCAAGCTGTAAACTCAACCCAAACACTTCAAAACTCATCCTCTTGGGCCAAAACTCTGGAAAACACCTAGAAACTCACAAAACATCATGCTTTGAAGATCATTTCATGAAATCAAGGCCCAAAAGCATGCCAATTGTTCAAAAATTCAACTTAAACTTTATGAATGTTTTATGAACATAACATGCGTGAATTTCCTTAAACTCTAACTTCTCCAAACATGATCAAATGCTACAAAACATCATGAAACTTGATGATTTCACAAAATTGAGGTGAAGTCAAGACATGCATTAGAGAATTCTTAGTAAAGATGCTCCAAATGTAATGAAATGTACATGCATGTTTGAATTGGTCTCCCTTTTTACTTCTTAAGCTTGGTTCACATATTTCCTAGCTCAATTCGCTTAAATTCATGGGTGAATCAACGCAACTTCAAGACTAAAGGTTTGGTTTCTTACCTAAAGTCTTCAATTCTTTGGGCTCTTGGTGAATCCTAGCTCAATTCTCCAATTCTCCTTCAATTTCCTAGCCAATTCTTTGTTTGAGCTCAATTTCTCCCTACTCTCCCTTTCTCACGTTTTTCTTCCTTGAAGAGGTTCAAATGTACTCAAAATGAAAGAAAAGACATGAGTGGGGCTCATTTGGTGGCTAATATAGGCTTGGTTAAAGTATAGTTAATTGAAGTTAAAATAAATGGGCACTAATTTAATCTAATTTAATCGTTCCAAATCGGATTTTAATTAAACCTACTATAAAATTCTATAAATTCCAAATAGCACATAAATCAAATCAATTTCAGAGTCAGATGCTGATAAGGCCTTCAATTCGCAGAATATAACAGAAACTCAAACAGATATTCCTACAATAAACAGATGGAAAAATAAATAATGCACCATCTATGCAATTAATTCAAAATCTGGTCTTAATATCTTATTAGGCACATTAAATCATGGATTATCGTTAATCTTGGGTTGGGATTGTTACAGGTGTAAGTATACCCCATTGTGTGATAAGTAGAATCAAATTTAGTGAAAAGTATAAACCACTCAAATGACCTCATTTTCCCAACGGTGGTACTACATGCATCAATTAATGTACATATTAGTGTATTAATTAGTGTTATGCCATTATTACTGACCCTATCTATTATATAGATTACAAATACCCAAAAGCTCTAAAATTATGTCACATCATCTGTTAGTATACTAATTAGTACATTAATTGGTACATATAGCATTATTCTTTTCCCAATTAGAAAAACAACCTCTCTTTTGAATTCCGTGGTGCTACATGTACTGATTGGTACTAATTAGTGCGCCAACATATATTATGACATTATTATTAACCCTATACATTATATAAATTATAAATATTCAAAACTCTAAATTTGTGTCACATCATGTAGGTGTGGGTCCTATGTGAGTCCCACACCCATGTGAGACATTTGATAAAAATTTTGATAAAATTTTTAAGATCTCTAATATTTTTGTTCGTTAATACACTAATTGATATACCAATTAATGCATATAATATCATTCTTTTATATTTGGTTCTCCATTTACTCTTTACTAATTAATGACTAGATTCTTTTGTTATTCACATTTAAGGATTGAGAATGGCTTTGAGCAATGTTCTTGCAACTCAAATCGTTGAGCGAGCTGGAAAAAATATTAGATTAATGTTCTTGCAATAGATGAGGGGGTGTCTCTTTTAGGTCAAGAGAGAGTTGTATTTTTTTTTACCATAGTGAAAACTACAGTAGCCGTGGACATAGCCCTATTCTGGGGTGAACCACGTAAATCCTTGTGTTTTTGTGTGTGTGTGATTTGTTTGATTTGTTCTTTTTCTTTGTTTGTTATTTCGTGTCTCACCAATCTTGGTTAGGATTGGTCAATTTGTAACAACTGGTATCAGAGCATTGGCTCGAGTGGGAGCGATGGCTATAGACGAAAAGGTTAGAATCGATAAATTTAATGGCACAGATTTCGGATTTTGAAAGATGTAGACTGAAGACTATCTGTATCAGAAAAAACTGTATGACCCCCTTTCAAGGACGAAACCAGAAAAGATGAAAGATGATGAGTGGACTCTTCTTGATCTGCAAGCGCTAGGTGTTATTCGGCTAATGTTGTCTCGTAACGTTGCGTTTAATATAGTGAAGGAGAAGACTACATCGGGTCTCATAGCGGCACTCTCAAACATGTATGAAAAACTCTCTGCCTCAAATAAAGTTTATTTGATACGTAGATTGTTTAATCTAAGGATGAGAGAAGGTGCTTCGGTGGCTAAGCATCTCAATGAATTCAATATTGTGGCAACACAATTGAGTTCTGTATCTATCGAATTTGATGATGAGGTTAGGGCTTTGATTCTTCTATCTAGTTTGCTAGAAAGTTGGAATGGTACTGTAACGGCAGTGAGTAATTCTTCGAGAAAAGAAAAGTTGAATTACAATGATATTCAAGATTTAATTTTGAGTGAAGAAATTTGCATGAGGGAATTAAGGGAAACATCAGGTTCTGCCCTGAATACAGAAGCCAGAGGAAGATCAGTAGGAAAAAACCCTAACTGCAACAGATCAAAATCCAAACACATAAGCAAGTTAAGAATTGGAGAGGGACGGAGTTGCTGGAACTGTGGAAAGAAGGGACATCTAAAAGGAGGTTGTCCGACATTGAATAAGAACAAAGGTGATCAAAATCAGAAGTCTGCTAATGCTGCAACGGAGGAGATTTATGATGTTTTGATCTTGAATATTGATCGCCCTCTTGAATCTTGGATTTTAGATTTTGGGGCATCATTCCATTCTACTTCACAAAGGGAAATCATGGACAATTACATTGGTGGTGATTTTCGGGAAGGTTTATTTGGCTGATGATGAACTTTTGAAGATTATGGATAAAGGGGATGTAACAATCACGTTGCCAAACGGATCTGTTTGGAAGATACCGAATGTTAGACATGTGCCTGGTTTGAAAAGAAACTTGATTTCTGTTAGACAACTTGATGATGAAGGTCATGTAACCTTCATGGGTAGTTTGTGAAAAATCACCAAAAAAGCCATGTTTGTTGCTTGTGGTCAAAACGAAGGCACCCTTTACATGACTACAAACAACAGGGATGTAGTAACAGTTGCTGGTGAGAATGAAGACTCAAATCTGTGGCACCAAAGGCTTGGGCATATGAGTGAAAAAGGGATGAAGGTACTTCCATCTAAGGGGAAACTGTCAGATTTGAAATCGGTGGACATTGACTTTTGTGAGAATTGCGTCTTCGACAAACAAAAGAGGGTTTGTTTTTCAAAGGATGGCAGGAAACCGAAGTCAGAAAATTGGGTCGGACTCTGCAAATCTGGGCGAAAAAGACGCGTGGAGGCACGTGGAGCGCGTGGTGATAGTGTCGACGGCGCGTGGGGCGCGTGCGGTCTCTGTGGGACTCGGTTTTCAACGTGATTTTTTTCACTGTGATCGTCTTGATGAGAACTACACATTGGTGTGATCACAAGTTGATTTTAACAACTTTGATTTCTGGGCAAAATTTGAAACGATGCTCTGTTCTACTGTTTTTTTGAAAAAACAGGCCCTCTTGGTGCTCTGATACCACTGTTGGTGTGAGTGGAATGCAAACCACTTATGGTAATTCACAATGAGAGGATTAACACTGAACCAAACTCAATTTAAATTCACTCATATAACTTTGAAAAATAAACAGAGCATGAACTACAATCTTCTCTCTTTTTTATTTTCTTTCTCCCACACTGTGATCTCTATGATATATAGGCTATTTATTTATAGATAAATTAGACAATGTAAAAACATTAAATGCAAATGCAGTTGAGGCTGTGAATTTCAAATGGTTGCAACTACTTTTGACAAACTTGATTTTAGCCTCCATACTTCTACTCTTAGGCCAGTAGAAAAACATTTTTTTTAAAAAATTATAGATGAAGCAAGATTACTTCACAACAATGACATTTGTGATATCAATACCACAAATGACATAACTTTCATATGGTGCACACTCCAAAAAAGAGTGTGTACTGTAGAATATATTCTCTCCACCAACACATATATTTACACACAAAAATAATAATAAAATAAAAGATAAATTACGCTGATCTCCCTTGAGATTTAGAGAAAATACAAGTCCTGTTATTTTGATATAACTACATTGACTTCCCTTCATATAATTCACATATTATTTTGCTTCATTTTCATTAATAATTTATTACTTATATAGATAGAAAAATAATCATTGTTTGGCTGAATCATATTTTCTAAAAGTTGAATTTTTTATTTTCTATACTTTTTTGTTTTTACTGAATTTTTAAATATTTTAAGTAATTTTTTAGTTTTTAAATACACCTAACATAAATATACTTAAAAAAATATAATATTTATTAATTTTTTTTAAATTCATTAAATACCAAAGATACAAAAAAATACAAAATTTAGTATATTTTATATTTTTTTTTGTATTTATTGATTTTTTAAAAAAAGTTTATTTTTTAGATACATTTAAGTGAGGTAAATCTCAAAAGTAAAAAATTACTTAAAATATTAAAAAAATACTAAAAACAAAAATGAAAAAATGAAAAACAAAACTCATTTTTCAGAAAATTTGAGTTAAAAAATTGGTTTTACTAAACAAAAGATCAATATAATTATACTAAAATTGTGAAGTTTGATGTATTTATTCTAAAACTCAAATTAGATCAATGTAATTTTCTCTAAAATAAAATAAACAACTAATTGTTTTTTGAAGCAAGTTTCACCGTACCATATAGTGCAGTAGAAAATTTGCTTCATAAGAAATATGTTCTTCATACCAGCCCAAGATCTGTAAATGTGACTTGCGGCTTGATCACTGCACCCTTTTTATTTTGTTTTTATTTTAATTTTGGAATATTTGTTTTGTTTGTTGTTTACATACATACAAGGGGATTGTAATAGTAGGTGGAGAAGATAAACCATGGATGAAGAGACACTTAAAAAAATCTCATCTTCTATCAACGAAAAGCTTGCTACACGATTTTATAAGAGAAGTGATTGAGAGTTCTAATGGTAGAACTCTAATGGTAGAGCTCTACTTATGTGACAACTAAAAAAAAAAAAAAAAACACAAAAATAAATCAAAATATCAGATCAAACACTTGTCGTATTTTTAGGGAAGAACCATCTCTATGAGTAAGGGAAAATGTACCAGTATTCGTTCTCGACAACAGAAGTGATGGGACCAGTGTAGTAGATAAATTCGTCATGGCCTTAATTGGAAACACAAATTTGTTAGAAAGAACCTCCCAATTTTATAAGAAAAACATAAGAAAAAAATTCTAGGAAGATTCTATACATAGTAATATACCTTTCTTAATTAAATTTTAGTTATTTAAATTTGGAATCTTTAAAAAGAATTTCAAAATAAAATTTTAATAATTTATGCATATCACATTTGATATCGTGCTTTAAATGACACTTCATATATATCATGTGGAGCCTATCAAATGATATAATTAGTGTCATGTAAGATATCACATTATATAATATCCAAATATGACAATCCTAACATGATTCAATTTAAAAATATATAAAAAATGTAGGGCGAATTATACTAACAGTCTATAGTTTAGGACTCGTGTCACTTTGGTCGTTGATTTTTTGATTGTGACATATTTGACTCTGAATTTTGAATCTTGTTCCAAATAAGGACAATTGAAGATACCATTGCTTAATTTCAATGGCAAAATCGTCAATTTGATAAAATATAAACTAATTTGACAAAAATAAATGTCAAAAAAATATTTTTAAATTTTTAAATATTATTTCTAACCACCAAAGATAAAATTATATAAAATTGATAAATCTTTTAGACATTTATTTCTTTATTTTTTTTACCAAATTAATTTTAATTATATGTTTGGATGATCATATGTAATGGTTGTTTGCATAAATTTTTCATAATTTTGTAACAATTTTCTGTAAGCCATTGATAAGTAATTTCCCCTAAAATAAATTAAGGTCTCGTTTGGCAAGTGGCTTTTTTAGCCAAAAAGTAAAAAAGTTATTAAAAAAACTAAAAAACCAACAACCTATAGCAAAAAGTCAAAGATTTCATTCTCTCTACTTTTTGCATATCTTTTCGTAAAAAATAAAAAAACCATCCCAAACATACTAATTTTTTTTACATTATATGTTAACCAAAAAGCCAAAAAGTTATTAAAAAAATATGTTCCCAAACGAAACTAATTGTTTTATGAAGCAAGTAGTTTCACCGTGCCATATATTCCAGGAGAAAACTTGCTTCATAAGAAATATATTCTTCGTACCAGCCCAACATCTGTATATGTGACTTGTGGCTTGACCACTGTGCCCTTTTTGTTTTATTTTATTTTTTAAAATTTTAATTTTGGAATATTTGTTTTGTTTGTTGTTTACAGACATACAGGGGGTTGTAGTAGTAGGTGGAGAAGATAAACCATGGATGAAGAGACGCTTAAAAGAATCTCATCTTCTATCAAGGGAGAGCTTGCTACACTATCTCATGATACATGGCCGCCTCAGCCTGAAAATTTTCCGAAGTCGCTTGCTCATGCAGATTTTCCGTTGTCGCTTGAACTTGAAGGTACAGATTTTCCCTTTTTTTTTGGATATGCCGAATTTTGTCTATCTTTACGGGAAAAGGTATCTGGATTTGTTTCCCAAACGTAGAGTTGATGAGACAAGTGCAGTAGATAAATTCGTCACGGCCATGATGGGGCATACAAATTATTTAGAAAGAGCCTCCCAATTTTATCACATTAATGATTGGTCGCGTGTTAATTTGGTTAAATTTGTGAAAATGAGGCTTATTGAAAGTTGCTTCGTCATTGAGTTATTTCGCAAGTATGCCATGAAGGAACTGAGAGACCCGGATGACCCTATCTTCAATACGCCAAAATATCTACTTGAAGTTGAGGTGCGGCGTCATTTAATTTCACATTATTATGATTATCCTCCATTCTTTGTCCTAGTTGAATTCTTCAACGTGACTAAGATTCAAGATGATCCACGAGACAACCCCATTGATTTAGCCCTACTTTTTTCGAAAACTTGGTAGGTCATCCTTTAAAACCATCACCTAATAACCCAATTCCAATTCATGAGATCAAGGATCAACCAACCTGGTATATACGAGCAAGGATCCTCTAGAGTTTTTTTCCCTAAAGTTTCCTAAAGTGGTGTGTTGTATAGTTGAGATTTAATGACAAGTCACATCAATTTTTTAGCATTAAATCTCAACCATACAACACACCACTTTAGGAAACTTTAGGAAAAATAAACTCTAGAGGATCCTTGGTGGATACGATAAAGCTTTGTCTGTTCCCGTAGCTGCTGAGACGTCAATTACTATGGAAACGGTTATAGAATTGCAGTACATAAATTATGCAACAGAACTTGAAGAGGCTGGGGTTAAGTTCAAAAGAATGAAAGGAAATAACTTGGAAATTAAGTTCCAAAATGGTGTATTGGAAATCCCACCTATAAAAGTTGCAGAAAACACCACACTGTTTCTCCTTCAAAAGCTAATGGACTCCGAGCAGGGGCGCTCGTTTCCAGATTCTGCTCTTAGAAATGTCAATGACTATGTAAAATTTATACAATGTCTCATAAATTCCCCAAAGGGTGTGGAATTGCTTCGCTGTAGCGGAATCATCGAGAATTGGTTGGGCAATGACCAACTGATCTTCGACAAGCTTATTGAGTTGGGCAACCAATCCAAAATATCGAGTAACTTCACTTACTCTGGAATTTTCAAGAAAGTGAACGAGCATTGTGGGCATCGTCGAAACGTATGGATGGCGAAGTTATGAAGGAATTATTTCAATCGTCCATGGTCATATATTTCGTTTCTTGCTGCTGTTGTATTGCTTCTTCTCACCCTCACAGACTTTTTTCCATTCTCTCTTATCATCCTAGTTAGGTTACACTGTAGCCTCATATCCCTTGTGTTCTTCTCTAAGGTTGTGTTTGGATTATAAATTTAAGTAGAAATTTGAAAAACTCACATTTCCCTTTGCCTTTCCAAATTTACTACTCAAATTCATCATTCAAACACAATCTAAATTATGTGTACTACTTTTAATATGTCCTAATGAATAACCAATGAACTGGTTGGTTGGTTGTCAAGAAAGTTCAGAAACAGAATTAACTTTGTTGTGTGTGTAATGTTATTTTTTCAAGTATTGGGTTCGAATGTGAATTTGTAATCCACATAGTTTTTATTTTTTATTTATTTTTATTTGTTTGAAGCGTGGTTCACATTGCTATATTGCATTTTAACACTTGCTTCATAGAATAAAATAACTTCTTCAAACTAACCATGCGTGTGACTATTACGAATCAAATGTGACTTCGACGACACTTCATCTTGTAGATTCACTGAGCAATCTACCAGCGGATTGCTTGTCCCTAGTCTTCGAATTGGTAAAGTAAATAAGTTTAAGCAACTAGAAAATTATCAGAAATGGTTTTCATCATTAGTCCTTATTGTTGGGATTTATTTCATATCCCCCAACACAAACAAAAGCAAGCACAATCACGTGAACACAAAGATTTATGGGTTTGACACAAACCTGCTTGCATTCATAGATGAGAGAGGTAATCCATTATAAACTGTATAGAATTAAACCATGGCCACTTTACTTTGAAATTCTCACAAATGTGAATGAGCATTGTAGGCATTGTCGGAATGTATGGATGGCAAACTTAAGGAGGAATTATTTCAACAAACAATCCATGGTCATTTCTTTCACTGCTTGCTGTCGTTGTACTACTTTTACTCACTGTGACGCATACTGTGTTTAACATTCTCTCTTATCATCCTCATCCTTAGGCAAATATGCAGGCCTTAAAAATCTTGTTTGTTGTTCTCTGAATCAGATGTATTTCGATTAATTATAAGATGTAATGAATAATCACTCAATCGGTTGTCGACATTGTCATTTGACAATAAAATTCAGAAAACGGAATATGTAGCTTCACTTGAAGGGAGTTCATGTTTCCTCAAAATTAAAAACTAAACCAAACAAGTATGCTTTTTTACGACCCAACATAGGATATTTGAATGGAGAGACTATATTCACTCATGTTTCCCCAAAATTAAATTTAAACTAAAAAATAATTAAAAGTAAAATTAAAGCCAAAACAAATAACAAAGAATACTACTTTTTCCTCAAAAAAGAAAAAGAAAAGAGAGCACTACTTAATATTCCAACTGTATTATCAGACAGTACTATTTCATCTATTCAAATGCAAAACATAATGAAACACTGCAACCAAAATCTGTTCAATTGCTTGAGAAATTAAAAGGTCTAAAAGGCGGGCACAAAAGATACCATCGGGCAACACCATCTGTAACAAATGAGGTGTGTTCTCTACACACTTCAGAAATGGAAAACCACACAAAGTCTTTAGAGTACTACTACAGATAAAAACACAAGGAGATGCAACAAATTCTACGTTCACCTATACGAATCTGCATGCTTTGGCTTGCTTTGAACAACAACCTCAACCTTCTCCAGCACCATAGGTGTTAGTAATGGGATGACATCAACGGCCTTCATGTTCTCCTGAATCTGCATTAATGAAAAATCATGGCTTTTAATGTGACATATATATATATATATATATTAGAGACAAAAAGGAAAGACCAATGAAAATCAGACATTAATGAAGGCAGAGCATACATGCCACATCGTTTAGTGACACATTGCAAGATCAATCTTAAATATGTCTTTGCATAATGCTTACATAGTAAATGTGTATCCCATAGCCATCCACATCCACATCTATTTATTTTTAAAAAGAAAAGATAAATCAGAAAATTTGATGACACTAAAATTAGAGTTAAACAAGCAAGTAAACTTGTGTACAACACTATTGCATATGACATATAAAGAATAAAAACAAAATGTACAAGGACAATAAAAACAATGTAGATTTGATATTGAAATGAAATTTGTGTAGGACCTACTAAAAAAACATAAAGTGGTTGGCCATTGGCTCAAAGAATGGTTTGAGTTTATATATAATACAATACTAAAAATTATATATATATTTTACGAATGTATATTGGTTGTACCCGTATCCTAATTTTTAGGTCTTTTCTCTATTTTTCATTTCTTAGTTTAGAAGAAAATCTATTTCACTAACACAAACAATTCATGAACAAAAAATTGCTGAAAGAATGACAAAACTTCACAAGTGAAATCCATTTGCAAAAGCATGAGCTCTGAAATACAAAACCAACCTAGGCAGAGAAAATCAAATAAAAACAAAACAAAACCACAGAACCCAGAATTGCACCCTTAAGACAAAACTGACCTGAGACTCTTACGGTAGATACCCAGATACAGATGTTCCACATAATCCAGTAATCCTATTTGCACTTCTCAGCACTCGGAGCCATGAAAATTAAAAAACTGAAATGAAAAAAGAAAAAAAAAATGCAAATTCCAACTATATTACTGGTAGATAATAAGGAATAGGAGCCAATGATGATTTCAGAATCAACCTACACACCAACACACAGATAACACATTAAACCCCATCACAAATCAACAATTATATAAATTGGAGTGCATATCAGACCAATTCAACTTGCATGTTCAATAATCTGAAAAAATGCATGGGTTGTAAGATCAACTTTGCATAAAAAATGCTCTGGTTGGAGCAGAAAAGAGATATGAAAACTAGACTAGGACTTTCGTATAGATGCTGACAATCAATGTCCCCAAATGGTGGATGTAAGCCACCAAGTCCCCCAACTTCTCTGATTTTCTGGCTTTGATTTCATTTCCCAAACCAAGTTGGTGATAAATTCTGAAATTTGAAGATTTAGAAGGAAAAGAAAACTAAATCAAAATGCTATTTTTAAATGGTTAGTTTGACCTTTTTTGTGTCACATCCTAAAAGGATGCTTGTGATTGGAACATTGCATTAAAGAGAAAATTAAGGAGAAAACCAAAAAGAATGAGATTCTACCATGTAAAGGGTGATGCAAACGAAGAACGAGAACCAGTGAAATATTGCAGTGCTCAACAAAAAAAGAGGGGAGGAAAGAGAGTGCTGTCTGTTCTCTCGCAACCTAGTTTATCTACACAATGAAAATTGGGATTACTATCCCATGTTACAGATATTAATGTAGCATTGCATATGCCAATATATCTTCACAAAAGAATCTATGCATCCATATATTTCACATAAAAAAATACTTAGCCACCCACAGATGAATGTCTTCATGTTTTTATTTTAATAAAGCAAGATAACAAAGATAAAAGATGAATTATGCAGAGAGCACATTCACCAAAAATTACAGGAGACTCAAGTGCAAATTTAACTAAGCCAAATATAAATTATGATAATAAATTGGTACTTCAGCAAACAAAATTGTAACTTCCAAATAGGTTTACCTCGCAATTTGCCAATGCAAACTGGCTATCAGGTGGGATGGTTCCAGAGTTATATTTTCCAGTCAAAACTCCTGATGCAAGTGGACTCCAAGTGGTAAGACCTAGACCATAGTTAGTGTACAGAGGGAGGTACTCAGATTCAACCTGCAGTATGGCAAAAATATGTCAGAATTATAGCCAAGTAATATGTATAAACAACCAAATCAAAATCCTCAAATTTAGAGGCAAAATATGCAGCTGTAACTGCGAAAGGGGAATATTATAGTGAGTCAAAAGCACCAATGACCAGAAGGACTATATCATGCAATAACAGAGGAACAAATGAAAAAATGAGAAGCAGAAACAAATGTCCCTATTCAAGCTATAGTAACTCAGAAAACTTATGGTCAATAACTTGTAAAAGCTAGTGTCATCCTATAATGAGATCATCCACCAATGCAAGCCGTTTACCTTCCCAGACGCTTCTTTTGATCCTTTTTTTCTTTTCAAAACCAGCACTTGACGCGTGCAATGCACGTGTTTTTTTTTTTTTTTCTTTCAAAAAATATTTGATGGTAAAAGAATAATTTTAATTTTAATTTAATTTAAAATTAAAATTAAAATTAAAATATGATTTTAATTATTTATTTTGATAATATTAGCACTATTATTCTATAAAATTGTTATTGTAATACTTATATATATATATTAATTTTAGTTAAATTATTTGCACATTTTGATAATTTTAGTTCTATCATATTATAAAAGTATAATTATCATGTAATAATTTTGTATGATATATATTAAATTATAAAATAGTAAAATAAATACTCATTTTGATATTAAAAATAATAGTTAAATTAGAAGAAAAATTAGTAACATAAAATTAAAAGTAATTCTAATTATTTAATTTTCTTTTATATTCATTTGGAAAATAAAAATATGTAGAAATCGAAATCATATAAAATTAAATATAAATATGTTGTAGTTGGATTATCATATAATGATTTTATATGATATATCTATATTAAATTATAAGATTGTAAAATAAACACCCTTAATTAAATGAAAATATTAACTATATAAAATGAATTTAACGACTAACCATGAAAGAATCACATAACAACATCTAAACCCAAAAAAAACAAAAAAAAAATAATGAAAACATCTAAACCATAGATACATATAAGTGTGTGAAGTGATTAATCATTTTTAATATGATGTCAAAATATAAGAGAACTTATTGTTCAACAATTAAAAAAGTAACTCAAGCAGTAAATCCAAACTTTAGAGGTTTCTCGAGAATATCAATGTTGTCTAGATTTTTCCTTCTGTGAGTTGTGATTATATAAAATAATGTAGGAAACGAAATATAATTTTATATATATAATCACTATAAAATTTAAACGACAACTTTATAATATAGTTTAATATAGAATTGATATTGGATATAGAATAATATAAAGAAAAATAATAAGAAAAAAATGGCAATTTAACATTAAAAAAAATCCTAATACCCTTAAAAAAATTAAGAAGAAAAATGTGAAATGCAAAATTAGTATTGGGTTTGTGGATTATCTCAATTTACGATGAAAAATATATGCAAAAGAAATATTTATGATATACAGCCCATATAAAATAAGTAAAGTTAGTATAATTTAAATTATGTTTGGATTTGTGTAAAACTCTATATGTAATTAAGAAAATACATGCTGATATGGTTCTTTTAAAGAAAAATAAACCTTTATAATGTGTCACCTAAGTATAAAAAAAAAATACTACTTTTAATAATATAATATATATATATATGATGATGATGATTAACTTTTGAATGCAAGTGCACTAGGTGGGAGCTCATATGCTCACCAAAAAGAATGCTGACATATACACCAAGGCTGGCCTTCCTTTCATATATAGTACATATAGATATAGATAATAGTATAGTATAGATAGATATAGACCAATCTTCCCTTGATAATAGTATAGATAGATAGCAGATAGATAACTAGAGGTGGGCACACACACTACTTGTGTGTCACAACAATTATTTGAACCAATTGAATTTGATAAGTTATATTACACGGACTCGGATAAGGGTAAAGGTAAGGGTAAGGGTATGTATCTAGAGGTTAGACTCATCAAACCATAAATGTAATGGTATTCGAACTTGACAAAAAAAAGTCATATTTTATATTTTTAATTAAGTATGTGAGATAAAATGGTATTATATGTAACTTATAGTGTCAAAAAGATATTTATAATAATTATACAATAATATGTACATATAATAATAGTGTTTGTGGGAGGCTAAAACAGATCAGACTAAGGCAGGTCTAAAAGTCCTAGACTAGCGATAACAAGGTTAGCCCAGGATAACTAAGGCCCAGAACCAGACAGGGCCAAGAGAATTTCAAGACAGAAGAAAGGCGGTAGGAAGCACTCCCAAAAAGGCCGCCGGCCTAGTCAAACCCATGTCTGTTCATCTTAGGCTCAACCAACTCCTAGAAATTCGCAGCATATGGAACATAATCCCTAGAGAAATGGGATTGACGTGAAGAGTGGGGAGAGACCTAACAACCCACAACGGCTAGTAGGAGCCAGCTATAAAAAGAGAAGCAATCAGCACCATTGAGGTACATTGTGACCACAACCTGAACCCTATTAATAATCTTGAACCTTGATAACTGACTTAGGCATCAGAGGGTCTCTAGGCTGCTCCAGCCACCCCCTTTTGCTCTTATCTAAGTGTTTTTCAAGATAGGAACCAAGCTATCTCTGTCGCACCACCGTAGCCTTAGTGATGCGATTTTTACCCACCACAGTGTTATATACAATTATATAAGAAGTATCCATTGAAAAGTATCCAAAACATATCTCATACTCTTGTCCAAGTGTCATGTGTCCGACAATACAGGTATTTGATTTATTTTGAAGAGTCTGCGTAACATAGTTGATTAGTATGACAATTATTTGAAGCTTTGGAATAGTTATCATCTTATAGATAATTGGGGAGAAAAAATAGTGTACCATCCCCACCAAGAGAGGTGTTGGCTTCATAGATAATAAGTATGGATGGACACACAAAAGAGAACATACCCAATTCACACAAACACAAACCCATCTAAGAAAAAAAGGCACAAAATATGTACCAAACAATAAAGCATATACACAAAAGAGATCAATACCCATTTCACACAAACACAAACCCATAAAAAAATAGCACATATACAAACTATTTACCAAACACTTTAACAAGAAAATAAACCAAAAAAACAAATCTTTACCATCTGGGTATGCATGCCCTACTTATCTTGTGCTAGACAGCAAATATCACCACCGTCACCATGGCCATGGCCATCCACCCGCCACCACCACCATCGTCCATTACTGACCACCGTAACCTTTATCGGCCACCACCACCTTCGCCGATCACTACCACCACTATCGTTCACCAACCATCTCCACCATATCCGATCTATACTTCACCATCTTCGATTCACCGCCACTGTTTACCAACCACCTTTGCCATCATTGATTTACACTATGTCGTTGCCGATCTACACTCCAAAGTCCTAGATCTACATCCATCTAGTTGTTTCTATGATGAAATCAACTTTAAACGACTACAAGCAATATTGATTCCCCAGATCTCGCCTATCTTGCCTCTCCCTCCCTCCCCACCCACCCTCCCTCCATATCTTTTTATTTTTCTCAAACCAAATCTAGTTCAAACAAGGTTTAATATATCAGTGATATATGTCTTTGAATATTGTATTGATTTGTGACGATGATGATGAGATTTTCTTTTTGTAATTTTTTAACAAACAGTTAGTGATAAATTTATCAGTGAATGTGTTTATCAATGATAAATTTATCACAAAATATGTGTTTTGAATCTTTGTGTTGGTTTGTGACAATGATGACGAGATTTTCTTTTTGTAATTTTTTAACAAACAGTCAGTGAGAAATTATCAATGAATGTGTCTATCAATGATAAATTTATCACTAAATATGTCTTTGAATATTGTGTTGATTTGTGACGATAATGACGAGATTTTCTTTGTATAATTTTTTAACAAACAGTCAATGAGAAATTTATTAGTGAATGTGTCTATCAGTAACAAATTTATCACTGAATATGTCTTTGAATCTTATGTTGATTTCTGACAATGATAACGAGATTTTCTTTTTGTAATTTTTTAACAAATAGTCAGTAATAAATTTATCATTGAATGTGTCTATTAGTGATAAATTTATCACTGGATATGTCTTTAAATTTTGTGATGATTTGTAATGATGACGAGGAGATATTTTTATTTATTTATTTTTTTGTAATTTTTAACAAACAAATAGTGATAAATTTATTACTGAATGTGTCAATCATAACTTTTTTTTACTGGATTTGTCTTTGATTCTTTGTGTTGATCTACGAATGTGAAAAATTATTTTAAGGACTGCTCATCTTTTTCCTTCATTATCTTCATCCTTATTCTTCTATTTTTCTCTTGTTGCCACCGTATTTGAGGAGGTGGTCGCAGCATTGACATGGTAGAGATAGAAAATGGCCAAAAACAAATTTGTCAAAGGTCAGAGGTAGTTGTTGGAGGTCAGTAATGGTTGCGGACAGTCAAAAATGAAGGCTAAAAGAGTCGTCGGAGGTCAATGGTGATGCCGGCAGTCCAAGACAACGACTAGATGAGGTGGTTGTCGCAGTTAGAAGGGGTCTTTAGTGGCCGATTGAGAGAGAGAGAGAGAGAGAGAGAGAGAGAGTAGAATGGTTGAGTAATTTCTTTGTTTGGGCTGAACGTTAAGAGTAAAATAGAAAGATGTGCTAAATTTTTTTAATTAGAATCTCATGGGAATTAAGTCTGGTCCAAAGGACCAGCCCGTAACTCCTCCTTTATATGTTGTAGGGACTATCGATATAATTTGTCTTAAAAAAACTTATAAAAATTGACTTATCTTTTTTCTTTTGATTTTTTTTTTTAATTTTTTAGTTGTGATGAATCTAAAAAGTAAAGTTATTTGATTCGATTTTTTAAAGGTCATTAATTTCTATTGCTTTGCAAATTAATCACTTTTACCTCAATGTTATTTTCGTGGAAGACAGGGAGTAGAACACATGTATTTAATCATTTTTCTTGATTTCAGAAATAAAAATTAATAAAAAAATAACTAACAGTGACAATAATGTTTTGGGTAAAAATAATCTTCACAAAATCGAAAACAACAGTTTAATTTTTCTTAAAAACTGAACAATTTTACATGAATATTCTATTTAATAATTACTAAAAATTAAACGATTTGGATCATCAAAATTAGCTTTAAAATGAGCTTATCAGACTTAAACACTCTCTCAAATTGAATGACAAATTTAAGATAATCTAATCCCTAACAATTACCCATAGTTTTTTTAAAAACGACACATTTGTAATGGATTGGTTAGTTCGCATCAAACGATCTATTCACCGGTTCGGACATGGACCCATATACAGTTGAGATTGAAATTCACGTGAACCGGCCAGTTTGGAACGCATACCGGACTGAATCAGATAATTTATCAATTTTCGAACAAACCGGACCGGTTGAAGAGTTGTAAATATTTAAACAGTAAATTGGTGGTGCTATCTTTGACCAATATATATATATTACTACAAGAAAACTGGGCTTAAGAGACGAAACTTTTTGCGACGGCAAAAAATGTGACTTTTTGAGACGGCACAGCCTGCTGTCGCAAAAAATGTGACTTTTTGAGACAACACAGCCTGCCGTCGCAAAAAATAGAGTATTTGCGACGGCATAAAATGTTGTCGCAAAAAAAAAAAAAAAAAAGTATTTGCAACGGTAGAGATTGCTGTCGCAAAAAAACAGAGTTTTTGCCACGGTACAAGCTGCAGTCACAAAAAAACAAAAAAAACAAAAAAACAAAAAAAAACGACTTTAATAGGTACCGTTGCCAAAAAATATATATATATATTGTGACTTTGAGACAGCTTCATATATATATAGTCACAAAATGGTTTAAATAAATGCAACAGTATTTTTCTATCACCAAAAAAAAAAAAAAAAAAAAAAAAACGACGTCGTCTTACTCTGTTGAACATTTCTCTTTTTACCAATTTTTTCATCTTCCTATCTCTCTGTCTCTGTCGCTCTTCTCTTTCTCTCTCTTACTCATCTTTCTTCTCTGTCTGTCTGTCTCTCCTTTTCTTTATGTGTCTCTGTCTCTGTCTCTTTCTCTCTCTCTCTCTCACTCATCACTCTTCTCTGTCTGTCCGTCTCTCTCTTTCTCTCTGTGTCTCTGTCTCTCTTCTTTTTCTCTCTCTCACTCATCACTCTTCTCTGTCTGTCTGCCTGTCTGCTGTAACAACGCCCGCGGGGGGCCTCGCTACAGCTCGGACTCGATTTTTGTGTTGCGGTTCCAAATCTCGAACCAAAGAGTCCAAATCCGGCAAATCGTTTTGAGAAAAACTGATTTTTTGAAAAAAGTGCCAAACATGGACTGCTTTGCCAGATAACAGAGTCGCCACCTAAATATTTTAAAATGGGAAATTTAGGAAACCCTGACTCGGTGCCAAAAGGCCACGTGTCCGTCATCACCAAAGTTGGCTCGGGAACTTGGGTACGATTGGGGAAGGTCACATCGTGAGCACCCCCGCTCGCCCGGTCAAAGACCGGCCTCTACTAATCATGATATCTGTTTTTGAAAACATTGTGAGTCCTTATTCCGGTTATTAGCCTAGGTTACTATGTGATGCTCGCAGCAAACAAGTATAGACTGGGCCGTCTGAATTGGAACCAAAACACTTCGTGTTTGTTTGTTTGAAAATGGTTTGCTACCCGCAGGTAGGCTTAAAATGCAGATTTTGCCACCCTCAGGTGGGCTTTAGGAAAACATGGTGTTGCCACAATCTAGTGGGCTTAAAACAAACAGTCAATGATTTGTCCCAGTCCGGATAACTCAACCTCCACCCACAGGCATTCAAGGCAGTTATATCACATAAGCAAATAGCCTCATGGCAAGCATGCTATCATGGCAACACTTACACGCATGCAAGGATGCTAAAGCATAAAAACTCACCGAGTACTCCAAGCCAAAACAAGAAGCTAATTAGAAATCATGCATGATCCTAAAATATACAGATTTGCCTAATGCAACACATGCAAGATGCAACTAAGATGGCAGGCTCGACTATTCTAAATATGGCATATGAAATGCTACAACTAACAAGTATTCAACTTGGAATTGAAATACAATGCAGTTTGTATGATGCGCCAAGCCCGGTGCATGCAAAACAGATGAATGAATGCAAACATGCTATCATACTATATGCTAATTGAAATATGCCCTATATCTAACCATCCAAAGCGGGTAAATAAAAGGGAGAAAGAAATGGGGGTTGGAAGACATACATCACACTCACACACCCTTATTACAATTATGCCCTCGCGCAGAGGGTCCGAATAAATAATAATACAGTCCCAAATGAAAGAATAGTACAGTCCGAAATATATACAGTCCGAATATTACAAAATTCTAATTAATTAACAAATTAATTACAAAAGAAGTAAAACTGGCATGCAAGCCAGGGACTGCCTTGCTTCTGATGGATGATGTATGCTGGGCTGCTTCGGGCGGAAATCCACTGGGATGCCCCAATTAGCCTCTGTTTGCAGTATTTCTCGAAATGCGCGCCGGATTCTGAAAAGTTGCTAACTCTGGATTTTGCTGCAACAGAGAGCAGGAGAAGGGCACAGCAGTGTATTTCACAAATATATGCATGCCTCGATCCTCGTGCCACCAATCACGCATCTCGATGCATGATGGCCGAGGAGCCGAATTGCACAACTCAATGTAGGACGAATGCAGATGAATGCTACAACAAAACCTAACTCCATCATGGGTAATCCGGAGTGTCGGTGACTTGGGAATTGAGGCACGTTCCGGTACTCGGAGTACAGAATGCACCTCGTTTCCCGTGCAATATGCATGATATGCATGAAATGCAACTAACATACAATCCTAGCATGCGCAATGCTATGAAAATGAGATGCCTCGAAATGCGTGCCCACTGGCACGCAAACCGAGGCGATGACATAAAGGCACGAAATGCAATGATGGGCTTACACCAATATGAGAGGGTCTCAGCCAGACTCACACGGGATGCCGGAATGATAAGAATGAGATGCCTCGAAATGCGTGCCCATTGGCACGCAAACCGAGGCAGAGATGAAATGAGAAAAAAACGGATAAAACCGAAGTGCCTCGAAGTGCGTGCCCACAGGCGCGCAAACCGAGGCAGAGGCATACGCAATGACAATCGGATAAAATAGAGTGCCTCGAAATACGTGCACACGGGCACGCAAACCGAGGCGATGATGAAATAAGAAAATTGGATAAAACCGAAGTGCCTCGAAGTGCGTGCCCACAGGCGCGCAAACCGAGGCAGAGATATGCGATGCAAAATCGGATAAAAATGAAGTGCCTCGGAGTGCGTGCCCACAGGCGCGCAAACCGAGGCGATGATAAAATGAGAAAATCGGATAAAACCGAAGTGCCTCGAAATGCGCGCACACGGGCACGCAAACCGAGGCAGAGGCATACGCAATGCCAAGCGGATAAAACAGAGTGCCTCGAAATGCGTGCACACAGGCACGCAAACCGAGGCGGAGGCATACGTAATGCCAATCGGATAAAACCGAAGTGCCTCGAAATGCGTGCCCACAGGCGCGCAAACCGAGGCGATGATGGAATGCAATGAGATGGCATACGGAATGCAACGATGGGCTTACACCAACATGGGAGAGCCTCAGCTCACTCACATAGGAGGCCGTCGGATAAAAAACAAAGTCGCCTCGAAACGCGTGTCCGCGGACACGCAAATCGAGGCAATGATGTAGAAACATGAAAAATGCAAATTGGGCTTACGCCAACATGAGATAGCCTCAGCCACGCTCACATAGGCTGCCAGAATGATAAGAATGAGATGCCTCGAAATGCGTGCCCATTGGCACGCAAACCGAGGCAATGCAAAAAAGATGCAAATGGCATAGGGAATGATATGCAAGCATGGCAATGGAATTTCAGCACCTAAATAAAGGGGACAACATCCCCGAAACAATTCGAAATGACACTCGAAGCATGCATTCATCCCGAAAATGTGAAATTAAGCCCCGAAATGGCCTATAGCCATGCTATACATGCAAAATGTGATCATGGCAGCAAGAACAGTAGCAAGACAGTCCCAAAAATGGCATTTTTTCAGTAGTAAACATGGCCTAAATGCAAGCATAGATAGATCAAACAAAGCATGCAAAGTTAGTGGCCAAAAGAGGGTTATTGAGACAAGTGATATATGCAAACCCCAAATGGATAAACTTTCTTCTACAACATTGAAGATTAGCTAAAAATAAGCATATATGCAGAAGATGACATTCTCAAAATCAGAACACAATCATGCTAAAAGATCCATGCAAAATAGGCTCCAAATAGGCTATATCAAGAGACATGCCAAACTATACATCAAACAGCAAACTTTTCTTCATGAAACATGTAAAGGGGGTCAAAATAAGACCAAAGTCAGTAGGGGTCGAAGCCCCAAAAACAAATAGAGATAGGTCAAAATTGCATGCAAAAAGTGGCACACTTGATGAATATTGAAGGAAGTGGTATATACAAGCACCAAATGGGGTTGAGCCTCTCTACAATGTTGTAGAGGGGCTCAAAACAAGGAAGAAAGCAGTAGGGGTTGGACCCCTAAAAACCAACACAAATAGGTCAATTTTAGCATGCAAAAATGTGACAAACTTGGTGAATATTGAAGGAACTAGTATATAGAAATACCAAATGAAGTTGAGCCCTTCTACAATGTTGTAGAGGGGCTCAAAATGAGCACAAAAGTAGTAGGGGTCGGAGCCCCAATTCTCAACCAATTAGAGTATAGAAATGAATCAAGAAAAAGCCCTAAAAGTTGATTTTGAAGACTTACCCTTGAAGACTTGTCTTTCTTTGATTCTTGGCTTTGATTTGGAGCTTCTCAACCTCTGAAATTCACTTCCTAGCTGCTGGAGTGGTGGTAGGGATGGTGAGGCTAGGTGTTGATGAAGAGAAGACCTTAACACTTGAAGCTTTTTTGAGGTTTTAAGCCAAGGACATGGAGGTTTTTGAAGATGATTCCTTGAGACCAATTTTTCCAACCTTGAAGAAGGAGAGGGAGGGCCCCTCAAATAGGCAAGAAATGGGGTGTAAAAGGGGGAGGGAAAGCACCCAATCTTTCCCTCCCGAAATATCCCCCGGATGCCCCGGGATATGCTGAAAGATATCCGGACAGCTGGGACAGGCTGGAAAGCAGGAAGCTGGCCGGCCAGGTAAATTTGTGGGAGGTGGCCGGCCGGCCACCCCACCTGGTCGGCCAGCCACTCACCATGGCCGGCCGGCCACCCCAAGAAAATGAACAGAAGATTTTCTGGCCGACCAGTATAGAAAGGTGTCCTCCCAAGTGTGTAGAATAAGGCCCCATGGTTGGAATTTGGCAACTCTGAAGCAGGAGTCACAACATAGAGCTTGAAGGAGAGGCCCAAAAATGAAACCAACCATTGCTGGCCGACCACCATACCAAAGTGTCCTCCCAGATGTGTAGAACAAGGATCCAAGGTTTGAATTTGGCAACATTGAACCAAGAGTCACAACATAGAGCTTGAAGGAGAGGCCCAAAAATGAAATCAACCAATGCTGGCCGACCACCATGCCAAAGTGTCCTCCAAGATGCCCTCATCACAGATATGTAGCTTTGGTTGGAAGAAAATACCCCTATGGTGTTCAACATTGGCCCGGAAGTGAGCAAAACGGGCTCCGGAGGAGCGAAACTGGTTATCTGGGATAATTGCTGGCTTCTCACCCCCCAGTGATCTTCCTGATGTTGAAACAGAGGTACCTGCCAAGTTTGAACAAAAACAAATGAGAAATGAATGTTCGGGGACAAAACCGAGCAAATCGGGATCTTGAAAATGAGCTGCGGGTGCCGGAAGTGGTGTTCAGTAGCGAAGTGGGCATCTGCGACCCCAGTGTCCTCTGGAATGATGAAACAGAGATACCTGCCAAAAACCGGAGAAAATGGATGCGAAATGAATGCTCGGGACCAAAACCGCGCAGTTTAGGGTCCCGAAAACCGGCTACAGATACCGGAAGTGGCACACGACCACGAAGTGGGCATCAGGGGCCCCAGGGTTCCTCGGAACATTAAAACAGAGGTCTCCGCCAAAAACCGGAGAAGGCGGAGATGGTTGGGCGGTCCCGAGCCGAGGCACACGGCCTAACGGCCCCGAAAACCGGGAACCGGGCTCCGAAATGGGCAAAATGGCCTACGGCCACGAAAAGTAGCTCACGGCCACCGGGAGATAATCTGCGGGACCACTCGCTTCCCTTAGGGAAGAAAACAGAGAAAACCGAGCCTGGTTCGCAAACCGAGACAAGGTAGGGAAGATGGTTCGGAGGTCCGGAGGCAGGGCGCGCGGCCGCGACTCTGAGACTTCGGAACGAGCACAGTATGCAACATCACCGAGCGCTCAACCGGTGACGTCTGAGTCTTAAGGTCGGTCAAAAATGGGGTGTCTACAATTGCCCCTCTTTGACAGAACTCGGAAGTCAAGAATTGACGGGAGTGAATGTCAAAGCCCAGAGACGACCCATTTTTGACAAGGCCGAAGACTTAGACAATCATACAAGACAAACAGAGATGATATGTGCCCGCAGGCGTGCCCGCAGGCAGGGGCAAAATGCAGAATGATAGGCGCGGAGCCAGATGATCATGCAAGTGCAACAAGCTGTGATGAAGCAAGTATTGACAAATAGATGCAACAGTTTTAAGCAAGAATGCAAAGCAACAACTACATCTCATGCAGTTAAGAATGCGGAGAATCATTCAATTCTCGTCGCGTCTCACAGGGAGAAGATACGATACCTGCGCGATTCGTCTGGTCGCGCCAGCCTCAAATGAACCGTACATACAATATCGTGCCTGCAAAAGAGAGAAATTCAACAAGAACAATATGCTAACAACATATATTCAATGCGATTCCTGTAGTTCCAAAAGCCTGACACACACAGTGCCGGTGAACGAACGTAACATAACGCGAGAAAAGATAATGCGTGTCAACGTGCGTTCAAGCATAGAAGTATCGTATACCGAGAAATCATGCATGACAATGCAAAACATTCATGACAATGCAAATTATGAGCCAAGTAATGCAAAACAAGCACAAATCAGGATGCCCGTTTGACATGAAATGATGAACCGGAAAATACGCATTTCGGTGACGGCAACTCAATCGCGGCCTCTGATTCAACTCCCGGAGAGTTCACAATATGTTTTAAAAGGATACACTCTGATTTTGATGAATAATGACGAGACACATGTCAGGAATTGCAAACAAAGTTCCGGCGGAGCAATTCGGCGCCAGAAAGTGCACTTTTCTTCAACTTTTTCAGGTCCCGGGAACTCCGATTTTCCTCAAAATTTGCAGAGAGGTAGGGGAGGGGGTGGGGGACATGGTCGGCCAGCCCATTGCCCTAGGAGAGGCCATCGGCCAGGGCCAAAAAGTAGAGGGGCCGGCCAGCCAGGTTAGGTGGCCGGCCGGCCACCTGCCAAAAGCAGGGGCAAAATGGTCATTTTGACATTTTCTATATATATGCTTGCCCATTGCCTCCGAAATCACACCCCCAAGTGTGGAATTCTCTCCTCTTGCTCTCTAAGCCATTTTCTCTCTCAGATCTGCATTCTATACGCGCCCCTCGGCCTCCCACGCAAGTTGTTTTTGCGAAATCTTTCAGATTTAAGCACTTTGAAGCGACTAAATTTCGACTTTGAGGCTTCTCTTCTCATTTTCACCATTTGAGGTAATTTTGTTTCAATATTTGGAAAATTTTCCCGGGGGTTGACTTTTGTTGACTTTTTGTTTCCCGAGGGTTGACTTTTGTTGACTTTTTCCAACTTTGGCCCATTTTGCTCATTTTTGCTCCTCTTTGCAGATTTCTCGACATGGCGGGCCATTTCCCTCACGGCGGAGGTTTTCCCGGCGCCGGAGATGACTTTGACATTATGGCATTGCCTCCGAGAGTTCGCCCTTTCATTCCCGATCGATATGCCCCAGCGGTTCATAGGCTTACGCGGGCCACTTTTCGTCATTTCACTGAGTTTAACGACCGAGTACCAAGGGATCTTCTCCTACGAGAGCCAGAGCAGCACCTCTCTTATGATGCAGAGGTATTTTACTTTAGTCTCTGTATTCCTCGTGCATTTCATTCCCCTGCCATGCTTAGACACACAGTTTAGCTTATGACATAGTACTTGCATCCTGAGCATGTGACTTAGCCACTTGAATTCCGTGAACACAGCTCATTGAATAATTGTGAACGCATAGTATACATTAGTTAGGAATTGAACACACGGCTCAAACATTGATTCGCCGAACACACAGCCCGAAGTTGAAAATGAGCACACAACACATACTGACTAAGAGTAGAACACATACTCCCAAAACTCAGATTTTCCGAACACGCAGCCCAGATTTGAAAGTAGAACACACAGCCCTAAACTTTGATGCACTGAACACACAGCCCAGATTTGAAGCGAACACATAGCCCACTAATTGAGAGTAGAACACACAGCCCCAAACTTGATGTACTGAACACACAGCCCAGATTTGAAGCGAACACACAGTCCACTGATTGAAAGTAGAACACACAGTCCCAAACTGAGGTGAACACACAGCCCACTGATGTTGAGTAGAACACACAGTCCCAATTTGAGGTGAACACACAGCCCACTGACGTTGAGTAGAACACACAGTCCCAATTTGACGCGAACACACAGCCCACTGATGTTGAGTAGAACACACAGTCCCAATTTGAGGTGAACACGCAGCCCACTGATGTTGAGTAGAACACACAGTCCCAATTTGAGGTGAACACGCAGCCCACTGATGTTGAGTAGAACACACAGTCCCAATTTGAGGTGAACACGCAGCCCACTGATGTTGAGTAGAACACACAGTCCCAATTTGAGGTGAACACGCAGCCCACTGATGTTGAGTAGAACACACAGTCCCAATTTGAGGTGAACACGCAGCCCACTGATGTTGAGTAGAACACACAGTCCCAATTTGAGGTGAACACGCAGCCCACTGATGTTGAGTAGAACACACAGTCCCAAACTCAGATGTACTGAAACTTTGGACACGCAGCCCAAATACCAAATTTACTGAACACGTAGCCCGTTTTCACTTCATTTGCACACAGCTCATTTTCACTTCATTTGCACACAGCTCATTTTCACTTCATTTGCTGATCTATGCATTCATTCTAAATGCAGGTTCATTCTCGCACAGTGCGAGGATATGGTTCCGTCACCGCGAGGGAGTGGTATTTTGAGCTTCCGGAAGCTGTCCGGGGCTTGGTCGACCTCGCAGGATTTGGACCGTTTTGCCGGGGATTATCTCGTTGCCTCATCAGTAGGACTTTATTTGCGGCTCTAGCAGAGAGGTGGTGGGACACCACCAATTCTTTCCATTTTTCTGCAGCCGGGGATATGACCATGACCCCGCTGGACTTCGCTATACTCACCGGCCTAGACGTAGGCGGTGTACCCATTCCCTATGACGAGGATATGGGCCAGTGGGAGGTTGCTTGGATGCACCTATTGGGGACACACCCGCCTGTAGACAGAGGTTCGGGGAGAGTCCGATACTCCTGGTTTGCTTTGCACTTCCGGCGGCCACAGATGGAGCCCGGTACTCCTGAGGAGGCGGAGCAGTATGCCCGCGGTTTTCTCATGTATCTCCTCGGCACCACCTTGTTCGCTGATAGAGGGAACATGGTAGGATTATATCTCCTGAGTGCTTTGGTAGACCTATCACAGGTCAGTCAGTATGATTGGGGCGGCGCTAGCCTGGCTACCCTGTACTGTTACATGAGCGCAGTCTCTCGCGGACGGGGAGATTTACTCGGTGGCTACTGGAGAGCCTGGGAGGTACATTCTGCCCTTTTGATTTACATTTTTTGCTTCTCATTGCTTGTTCACTGCACACACGGCGCACTTTGCACTCTGTATTCTGCCTTTAGCACCTTGTGTTCACATCCCGCACTGCTTTTCTCAGCTATGGGTATATGCATATTTTCCCACATTAGCCCCGGAGATGGAGGTGACAGGACCTCCTATGACCCCATATTCACTGATGTTTGAGGGCGAGCACTTGTCGAGGCCTCGAGAGACTCTCTTCTCTCTGCGGCAGTACTTCGACACTGTTCGAGCGACAGAGGTATTTTAGAACTCTCAGTTCCTTTTCCATTTTCATCTTTGATCTGCTTTGTATGTTCTGATTTCTGATTGACTTATGCACTGGTTATCCGCAGATCACTTGGCAGCCTTGGGCAATCTTCGGCGATGACCTCGAGGATCAGTACCCCGGGGGGTCGACTAGTTCCCAGTATAGGTTCCTGCTCGAGGGACCAGTGGGTAGAGTTTGGTTCCTGGGGGAACGCTTCCAGCGCCAGCTATGGGGGGGGAATTCTCAGGACCCTCCTGCTGTGCCTCCAGACACCATGCGGACTGCTGACAGATTATCTCCTGAGGAGGTCAGTAGTGCTATGCAGGGCAGTGATGCGTTATTACATCTTGTTGATGGGAGCTACTCCACCTACCGCCGTATATATTTGATGCCCCCCTTGACGGGAGTACGGGCTCCGGCACGGAGGCCCACTGGCGCACCATCTTCGAGTCACGCTCGTGCTACAGACATCCCTTCTTCTAGCAGGGCTGGCACATCTAGAGGTAGAGGCAGTTCGATTCCTCCGATCCCTCCGACTCTTGATCACCCTGGATGGCCAGAGATGCCGACTGAGTTGACGTGTTGGCAGTATGGGGCTACCTCCCCGATTCCGATCCCTATGGAGCCTCCGGCGCCTGGTCACAGATACGTCAGTGATCCTGACTCACCACCGGTATGTTCTACCATTTTTCATTTGTCACACAGACATTTTGACAGTTGCTTATCAATTGATGAATTGAGCTTGTATCTGCAGCCACCTCGGGATTACATAGATCAGATGCTCGGAGTGGTGGCCTCACTCGAGGGGATGGTCCTGCGCAGAGAGGCACAGATGTCCATCATGGGCTTCCAGGTACCCTTCATCTTTCTTGCATTTATCATATTTCTGTTAATGCTCTGGCTTTAAACATTCCATTGCACTGATAGGCTGTGTAGAACACATCTGGCACACACCCCACTCCCATACTGTACTTGCACCTGCTTTTTATGTTTGAACTGATGTATTGCACTTTGCATTTTCAGATGCCTCCAGTCTATGCTCCGACACAAGGTGGGCCTCCCGGGCCTTTTCAGAGAGGTAGAGGTACTGGGCCTCGAGGAGCTGGGCCATCTCGGCCTCACCGAGGAGCTCGAGGAGGAGGGTCGTCTCGCAGACGCAGGGCACCCATTGTTGAGGATGACGAGGAGGAGGTCGCAGATCATGTGTCAGACACATCTCCTGGAGGGGGAGGCTCCGGTCTTGGTTCCGGGAGTGGAGACGAGCCTGAGGGGGATCCGGAGAACGACAGCTCCGATCCAAATGGTGATGATGAGGTAGAGATTATCCCGCAGAAGAGGATGAGAGGGCCTCCCCATTCCCGCTCCCGAGGGCACTGATGTTATTTCCTGCTTTATTCTACTTTTTAGCTAGTAGTTTGTAGCACTTTGCACATTGTTAGGCAGTTTTATTTTCTGTAAAACTTGTACCTTTATTTTGTTGTAAAACATGATGGAATGAAACAGCTTCTGAAAAGATATTGTATTTGAAATTCTTAGCATCGCATCGCATTATTTCGCACAAAATGGAATTGAATGAAAATGTGCCTCATGTATTACCGGGTCAGGTGGTGGACCGACGCAATAAATAAAAACAAATTGACTCACTAAGAAATAAAACAGAATCTTAGCAAGTTTACAACTCGATAAACAAAATACAACAATGTTAACGACTCAATCGACAAGACCTAACAAAATTGTGTAATCAAAAAGTAACAACTCAAAACACAAAATGCGACAGCTCGACAAAACTTACAACTCAATAAGCAAAAACAACAACTCGATAAGCAAAAATACAACACGATGTACTTTGGATGGACTACCTGAAGAATGGAATGTATCCAAAATTGATAGGCCTGGATGCCTTCTACTGCCGGGAGACAATCAGATTTGCAGGGAGTCCACTACTGCTACAGGTAATGTTTCCCATCCAAGCTCACATATATGTTCACTCACATCACTCGGCCCTCGGGCTCGATTTTTCTCACAAAACCCCTATCTCACTTTTCTCTCATCGCACATCTCTCTATTCTTTAATCTCTCATTTTTCATCCCTCCCCAGATATGGTTGATGGATAAGTTGCAGGTTGTGGACTCTTGCCCTACTTATTCAGCCCGCAGCTACTTCTTTCGGCAACACCTGGTCAATGCTCCTGATGGGAGCTGGTGGTTTGAATGGATGTGCAATTTATCAGCAGACCGCATTGCTTGGAGAGTTAGAGAGCTTCTGGCCCCCGCCCCTGTCTTCAGTTGCACTTTGTCTGATGAGTGCTGGGATTGGCTCAACGAAGAAGCACAAGTTGGGCCCAAGTTGGCATCAGAGGCTTCAACTAGCTCTGAAAGGGGGCGCAGGGACACCTGACTGGACTGTGCCCCAGATTTATTGCTTTATTAGTACTTCCAAGTTTTTTGTTATGAATGTAATAAAAAAGCAACTTCAATTGTATGCGAGAGCGAGAGAACTCCGTTTTGAAATCAATGAAATTGAAGGTTGTGGTACTGAAAATTCTCCACTTTTGGTCCAAAAATGGTCTTAATTGTAAGAAGATTAATTTGAACAAAGCCAACTTTTATTAAAACTTTTCAAAACTATTTTCGATGTGGATCAGAACTGGACACGCCTGAGATCTGTCACTGAGATGCACAACCCCGGATCCTAGCAACTGGAAAGTTGCCCCTAGTCTGAATGATGCCGCAGCACTTCACCGCAACGGAAAGTTGCCCCTAGTTTGAATAGCACTGTACCGGAGATCACAACAGATGCTGATGAATAAAGATGACTGAGATGATCAAAATGGACAAAGTTGATCGGGGAAAAGATTGTGACTGAACTTCAAGATGAAGCTGCCTACGTATCCCAAAGATGGGAATCAAGCCTTACGTAGTTCAGGCTTAGGTTCGCTCGGGTATTTTTACTCTCCTTTTGCGCTCTAACTTTTGCCAAGGCCGCCCTTTGCGGGTTTTCAACCTTGCGAGCTCAGTTTTTATAATTTCAAATTTTTTGTGCTCTGAGTTTTGCCTAGGTCGCCCTTTCGGGTTTTCGGCCTAGCGAGCCTCTCAGGGGTAGTATTTCTTCAACTTGTCCATATTGATCGGTTGGGAAAACTCTAAGCCATCTAGATCCATCAGAACCACAGCTCCACCTGACCAGATTGACTTGATGATGTAGGGACCAGTCCAATTAGGTCTGAACTTGCCCCTTGGGTCGTGGATGAGAGCTCGGTTGTCCTTGAGTACTAAATCTCCTTCTTTCAAATTCCTGGACTTAACCTTCTTGTTAAAAGCCCGGGCGATTCTGCGTTGATAGCCTTGGACGTGGTACAGTGCTTTCAATCTTCTTTCATCAAAGAGCATGAATTCCTCAAATCTATTCTGCTGCCAATCTGCTTCGGCTGTCTGGCACTCGGCCAACACTCTCAATGACGGGACTTCAATCTCAATAGGCAGGACGGCCTCCATCCCATAGACTAATGAGTACGGAGTCGCCCCAGTAGAAGTTCTGATCGAAGTCCTGTAGCCCCACAGAGCAAATGGCAGCTTATCTGGCCAGTCCCGATAGGTTTCCACCATCTTCTGTAGTATGCGCTTGATGTTCTTGTTGGCGGCCTCAACTGCTCCGTTGGTTTGTGGCCGGTAAGTAGACGACTTATGAAAAGCCACATTGTATTTCTTCAACAAATCAATCACCTCCTTTTTGAAGTGGGAACCATTGTCAGAAACTATTTCATTTGGGACTCCATAGCGACAGATAATGTTGTTTCTGATGAATTTTGCAACGTGTGAAGCTTTCAACACTGCATAAGATTGGGCTTCAACCCACTTCGTGAAATAGTCTATCGCTACGAGGATGAACTCATGCCCATTCGACCCCTTCGGCGTAACAGCTCCAATTACATCGATTCCCCAGACAGAAAAAGGCCATGGTGAAGTCATGTTGTACAGCTTTGACGGCGGAATGTTCATACGATTTGCATGAATCTGACACTTATGGCATCGCCTGACGAAACTAATACAATCCTCCTCCATGGTAGACCAGTAATAACCTTGTCTAAGGATCTTCCTAGCCAACATCACCCCATTCATATGTGCACCACATTCACCCCCGTGGATGGCTTCCATCAGACGCCTTGACTCTTCTGCGTCCACACACAGTTTATGCATTCCCAGATGACCCCGCCTATACAGTTTACCTCCGCAGATGATGAACTGAACTGACATTCTTCTGATTGCCCTCTTGTCTTTGGCATTCACCCCTGGCGGGTATGCTTCTTTCTCCAAGAAATTCCAGATATCGTAGTACCAAGGGTGTTCGTCCTGAACTTCATCTATGGTTGCAATCGACTCATAAGCAGGTACAAATTTCTGGTCGATGATGACTGGACGCATTCGGACTCCACACGGGATGTCTATCATTGATGATAGAGTTGCTAAGGCGTCTGCGAACTTGTTGTTCTCTCTTAGTAGATGAGCGAAATTTAACTTTTCAAACCGAGGAATCAGCAAGTCCAAGGTCTGGTGATACATTATCATATTTTCTTCTTTTACTTTCCAGTCTCCTTTAGCTTGAGACACAACAAGGTTCGAATCCCCAATGACGTCCAGCCGTCTTGCCCCTAGTTCTAGGGCTGCTTCCAAACCAGCGATGCACGCCTCATATTCTGCTTCATTATTTGAGACTTTGAACCGGAGTTTGAAGGCTAGAGGGATACGGGAATTGTCGGGTGCTATCAGCAACACTCCTATCCCATACCCATGTTGATTTGACGCTCCGTCAAAGTACATCGTCCAAGTTTCCTCGTCGATATGAAAAATTGATTCATCTGGGAATAAATACTCAACTGCTTCATCCCCCTCAACCGGGTGGTCGGCAAGGAACTCTGCCACTGCTCTTCCTTTCACTGACTTGCGCGTCACATATGTAAGATCAAATTCGGAGAGCAACAGCAACCAACGAGCTAGCCTACCCGTAAGCGCTGGTTTCTCGAAAAGATATTTGATGGGATCGAGACGTGAAACCAACATTACAGAGTGAGCTAACAGGTAGTGCCGCAGCTTCCTGGTAGCCCATACCAGAGCTAAGCAAGCCTTTTCCAGTGGTGTATATCGGGTCTCATATTCCAGCATTTTCTTGCTCAAATAATAGATGGCTTTCTCCACCTTATCTTCTGATTCTTGTGCAAGCATGCAGCCCATCGTGGTCTCAGTCACTGACAGATACAAAATCAACGGTTTCCCTGGTTCTGGTGGTGATAAAACGGGTGGGTTCTGTAGATATTCTTTAATCTGTTCAAATGCAGCTTGACATCGGCCGTCCCATTGGAACTTCTTACCTTTCTTCAGGAGGCCAAAAAGTGGTTCACAAGTCAAGGTTAGTTTTGAAATAAACCGTCTTATGAATTGCACTTTACCCAGAAAGCCTCGCACCTCCTTTTCAGTCCTTGGTGGTGGCATTTCTAAGATGGCCTTAATTTTGGAAGGGTCGACCTCGATGCCCCTTTGTGTAATCAAAAACCCCAGCATTTTTCCCGCTGTAACACCAAACGTACATTTCTGAGGGTTTAACCGCAACCTGAATTCTCTGATCCTTTGGAAAAACTTGCGCAAGGCGGTGTAGTGGCCCTCTCTTTCCTTGGACTTAACAATCATGTCGTCCACATACACCTCAACCTCTTTGTGGATCATATCATGTAGTATTGTGGTCGCGGCCCGTTGATAAGTAGCCCCAGCATTCTTCAACCCAAACGGCATGACCCGATAGCAGTATGTCCCCCACGGAGTGGTGAATGCAGTCTTTTCTCTGTCCTCCGGCGCCATCACTATCTGATTATATCCTGAAAAGCCATCCATGAATGAGAGCAATGCATGCCCTGCTGTGAAGTCCACTAACTCATCGATGTGCGGTAGGGGAAAATCGTCCTTCGGACTGGCTCGGTTTAAATCCCTGAAGTCTACGCACACCCGGATCTTGCCATCTTTCTTTGGCACCGGAACAATATTGGCCAACCAAGTCGGATACTCAGAGACTAGCAGGAAGCCTGCGTCAATTTGCTTGGTGACCTCTTCCTTGATCTTAAGAGCCCAATCCGGGCGGATCCTTCTGAGCTTCTGTTTGACAGGTCGGGCCTCGGGGTCAAGGGGGATCCGATGCTGTACAATCTCAGGATCGATCCCAGGCATGTCTTCGTAGGACCACGCGAAAACATCTTTGAAATCTTTTAATAAAGCGACTAAGCGCTCGCGTTCCTCTGAAGACAGCGTGGACCCGATCTGGACCAGCCGCGGGTCCTCCTCAGTACCAATATTCACAAAAATGATTTCATCCGTTAAGGGCTTAACAAATCTCTCTTGCTCCTGCTCAATTAGTCGTTGTAAAACCGGAGGAACTTCGTCCTCGTCGTTTTGATCAAAATTTTGAAAGTCCTGATTTAAGCAATAAATTAGGGGCACAGAGAAGTACTCGGAAACCACATTCACCTCATTCTCATTAAGTTCATCCAAATCGTCCAATTCTTCTGTTACAACAGACTCAAAAGAAAAGGAAAAAGACGACCTGGACAGGACTTTGGCATCCGGGTTGACACCCCCAGGAGTACCAGACTCAGACTCAGTCGAGCTGGAACCTGATTCCGACTCAGAAGACTCGGTGGAATCAGATTCCGGCTCACTACCTGACCCGGAACTGCTGGATAAGAATCCCTCTTCATACTGCCAGATGAGAGAGGGTGCGATTGATGCGTCCAAAATAGCTGCTGGTTGGCTCGCGGCCATCTCATTTCCAATCATGGAAACCACGGCGTTATTCCCCAAGCAATCTTGGTCGATCAAAGGATCAGAGAGGAGACTTGCCAGTGCTACCCCCATTTCCAATTCAGTGCCCTCGGGCTCCTCTGCCTTATTCTGCTCAGCCTCAGTTGTTGGGTCTGTCTGCTCTTCGGCAACGTCATCCCCGGATAGTTGCAGGTCGAAGAAGATTTCGAAGCCTGGTACGCGCTTCCTCTCCGCGTTTAACCATGGCTCTGGGAAGCCGCAGAATGGAAAATCTTCCCCCTCCCGGACGAAGCGTCCGTTCAGGGTACCCCAGATGGGCCTGTGTATTAGGTCAAAAGGCTTCCCAGCCTGCTTTGCTCTGGCTCTGCTAGCCATTTCCTTTCCTTTCCTTGCCCAATCTTCTTTGGTGGGCAGATAACCCAATCCAAAGGTATGTGGATTATGTGGCACTTCGGCCAACGCTGCAACGCCTTTCCGGCCGCTTCTTCCCAATCCCATCCCAGGGATATGCTGTAGCTTGTTCATGAGGTATACGGCTTGAGCGCTGACATACAAACCCTCATTCACGGCCATGATATTCTGTACTACCCGGGCCTCAGCCAAAGTAAATCCTGATATGAACAGGTCCTCCATGCCGTGTTCAATCTCAAGGACTGGCGTAGATACCTCCGGAGGGGGATGGATTGACGAATTCCCAAAAACAATGGCTACTCCCTTTCCGTAGGGGTACTTCACCATTTGATGTAGAGTAGATGAGACGGCCTTCACCTGATGCAACCAGGGTCGCCCCAAAAGCATGTTAAAAGATGCAGGGACCTCCAAGACATGAAAATCTACTTCGTGTTGTCCAGGCCCGATCTTGGTTTGGATTTTTACTGTCCCCAGGACATCCCTGCTTGTATTGTCATACGCTCTGATTACTTGAGTAGTCGGTGTGAAGTCCGCAGGCTTTAACCCAATTGCATATGCCGTTCTGGCCGGACAAACATTGATAGCGGACCCGGTGTCAACCAGCACCACCGGAATCCATTTGTCCCTGCATTCTACAGAGATGTAGAGAGGTCTGTTATGATCCACGCCCTCAGGCGGCAATTCTTTGTCTGAAAAAGTCAACGCCGGGGAACCTCCTCCCGGAAAGACTAGCCCAACTAGCTGTTCAGGCGTAGTTTCGATGGAGAGTTTAGCTCTGTCCATAGCAGAGAGGACAGCCTGCCGGTGCACCCTCGAAGCCATAAGCAGTCCCCAGATGGAGATGTCTGCTTGTATTTTCTTTAGCTGCTTCAGTACAGCCTCTTCTTCAACCTGCTTCTCCTTCTGTTTCTCTGCCTCCTTATCTTTCCCTGATGCCTCGGGTTGATCAAGGTGTGGGGGCTTGAAATACCGCCCACTTCTCGTCATATGGTCCACCTCTTCGAGGTACCAGGTACTGTCTGGTTGGCCACCTGCCCAGTCTTCGTCTGTGTGGGCGAGATACAAGTCATCATCTTCCCACCACATTCCACCAGCATCTAGCAAACACCTGTCTGGTTCCGGCTTGTTTATGCTCTCAGCATTTTCCCCCCTCATGCTCACAGCATGTTCAATTTTCGTGCTCGCAGCACTCTCAACTTTCTCATGGTTCTTTGCTTTTCGGGCTCTCTCAGAATCCCATCTTTTTCCTTGTTCCTCCAACAACAACTGTGCGGTTTTCAAAATGTTTTGTTCCTGAGCGAAATTCTTCGTACCGGCGCTCTCCGGCAATTCAATCTGATCTTCGGCCCTTCCGGCCACAAATGGTACTTTTGCCCCTGCTGGGCGTTGTTCTGACTGAAACTCCACAACATCCGGCTGATCATCCAACCACCCGACGACTTCTGCTGACTCCTCGTATTCAAACCAGTTGACTGATGCATCCCCTGATTCCTGATTATTGAAGAATTGAAGGTTGGCGAAGTCCTCTTCCACCGTAGTCAGATCATCCCCTGCTGATTCAAGTTTATCCCCCCGGATCATACACAATTCAACCCCTGGCAACAGCCCTGCACTCAGCTTTGGTTGGCTTACTGACAAAATATACCCACTCGGATCATAAGCTCTGCCAGCTAAATTCTCAGTTTGCTCCACCCCAGACTCAACTGTTTTGCTCTCCTCAGAAGCCTGTCCCGTTCCATCCTCGGTGGTCACCACCTTTAGCTCAGGTTGGGGTGTAGAGGTGTCCATCATGCACAAATCCGTGCTATCAGGGAGGATCACCTCTGGCTTGGGTAGGTGGGAGGGAGTGATATAGATACTGGGATCATATGAAGCGACCCCAGTGTGGATGAGGTTGACTCTTTTTGGTGGATCTTGGTTGTGTTTGGGGAGTGGGTTGTTTGTGACGTTGGGTCCTTGGGGAGGTAGAATGATGTTTTTGTCAATGAGATCTTGAACCTCATGACGCAGCCTGTAGCATTGGTCGGTGTCATGACCATGCTGTTGGTGGTATTGGCAATATTTGGCTGGGTTATGGGAAGGGGGGAGTGGATTCGGTAGAGGCCTCGGTTCCAAGGGTTTCAGATGCCCCTTTCTGACTAGAACCCCGAGGACTTTAGACAAAGGCATATAGAGTGGGGAGAAGGTTCGCTGACCCCTGGGTTGGTATCTTGGGGCTTGATTACTGCTCCCAGAGGCATCAGAAAAAGGTGTGGCCGCTGCGGACCTTGGTTGGGGAGGGGGATTGGTGGTGACCATTCCGACCTCTGAAGTTCTGGTATTGGAAGAGCCACTCGGGCCCGCATTATTACCACGGTTGAATATTCTCCGGGGCTGATCCCGATCTTGGTCAAACAGACCCTGTTTCATCGCATCCTCTATTTGCATCCCCATATCATGCAGATCTGCGAAAGTGGGGAAGGGAACTACAATCATCTTCTTCATTAACGCCGGCTGGAGATTGCGCACAATCATCCGTATTTGGTCTCTGTCCGTTGGCCTTAAGGTCATCATCGATGCCTTCGCCCTCCACCGGGTCACAAAATCAGAGAAAGATTCCTTGGGCTCCTGCCTCGTTGTCTCGAGATCACGAGTTGTGATCTCGATCTGCGTGTTGTATGAATATTGTGCAAGGAAGGCCTCAGCCATCTCATCCCAGTTTATTTTCACCTGATCTTCCAGCTTTGAATACCAAGTGGATGCCACACCCGACAGGGTTCGACCGAACAAAGAAAGCTTTTGCGGTCGGGTTAGGCCCATTGGTCTTAGAACGTCTGAGAATAGCCGGAGGTGAACCATAGGGTCCCCGGATCCGTCAAAGCGATCGATCTGGGGCATCTTAAATCTGTCCGGGAATGTCACGGCTACATCAGTATAACCGTCTTCAATATCTGGGATGGCCTTCACTCCCTGTGACTTCTTAAAGAGCTTCTCCAACTTGCTCAATTTCAGAGCTGTCTGGTCTACCTCGAACTCAAATGGAGAGTCCGGGTGGTTAGGTGTAATGTTTTTGGACAGTTGTGGTAGAAGCGGGGGCGGAGCCAGCCCCGTTGGAAGACCCGTGTCCTCTTGAATGTTTGGGGGGTTTGGCAGAATGTTCTGTTGATTCGGGAGGGTATTCTGGGCAGCCTGGGCATTTTGCGGGTTTGGAGGGGCATTCTGGCCAGCAGGTAGTTGTTCAGGTAATGGGGCCCCGGGTGGAGGAGGAGCCTGATTTGAGGCAGACGCTGCATTCTGCTGTTGTAATCTGGTGATCAACTCAGACTGTTGGGCCATGACAGCGGCCTGTTGTCTGGAAAATTCCGCCTGGCGGAGAGCATCATCTTGCATTTGCTTCATGCTTTCAGTCATCTGGCGCATCATCGCCTCCATAGCTGTATTCTGTTGTTCCATTTGAAGAACCGGCAGGCGTATCTCTATAGCAGAAACAGGAAGCTCAACCCGACTATTTGCTACTAAAACAGACTGCTGTCCCAGTAATCTTTGTTCTGACGGACTGCGCCTCCTCGGCCTTCTTCTGGCGATTGGGGGTAGTGAGTGGAACACTGGATGTCCGTCAACTAGATCCTCGGATCGGTTGAGTCGGCGACCTCGTGTCCAGATTGCTTGGGGGGTATCGACGGGTTCGGAAGCAATTGTGCTACAAACGGTCCCTAGCAAAAAGATGAATAAAGCGAAAAAGAAATAAATAACCAGAAATAAAACGGGCAGCATAACGGCTTAAATTGAATACACCACACACAGTCGGGTATACAACAACACACAGTTGGTAAGCTGGCTATACACTGTCCTCAAATACTGGTCAATATTCCTGTATCACTGTTCTGACAAACTGAATCTGATATCCGCGGACAACTGATTCCCAAATACTGGATAATGCCCGCAGGCCTGATTCCCAAATTCAAAAACTGATGCCCGCAGGCCTGATGCCCAAACTCAAACTGATACATGCATTCCCTGTAGAGGCACACTCTAACAAGCACATAACAGATAAGTGAGAGCCAAAACACCCCTATGTTGGGGTAGGGTTTCCCTGTCCTATTTTGTCAGGAGCTAGGGTTTCACTACGCACGCAGCGGCTTCAAACAACCTATAAACGGGTAAGCAACCTGTCCTAGTTTGGAATGGTCACTACGGATCCGAATATGCACTAGGTCGAATGGTCAAAAAGGGTGCCCCGGTAAAACCGGGGTTTGTGTTCCCATGCTGGCAGAGCCCGTAACCGATCAGCCTTATGGACATGCCTTGACAAGACAAGCCTCCGGCAAACCGCTCAGGAATAGCAGATGGCAAACACGGTGTCCTAGGCGCACCAATGCAAATGCAATGCAAAGAAACACACAAGTGTAGTCAAAACCAGATATCATGAGTTCGAATCAAGTTCTCTAAATCCCCAGCAGAGTCGCCAGAAACTGTAACAACGCCCGCGGGGGGCCTCGCTACAGCTCGGACTCGATTTTTGTGTTGCGGTTCCAAATCTCGAACCAAAGAGTCCAAATCCGGCAAATCGTTTTGAGAAAAACTGATTTTTTGAAAGAAGTGCCAAACATGGACTGCTTTGCCAGATAACAGAGTCGCCACCTAAATATTTTAAAATGGGAAATTTAGGAAACCCTGACTCGGTGCCAAAAGGCCACGTGTCCGTCATCACCAAAGTTGGCTCGGGAACTTGGGTACGATTGGGGAAGGTCACATCGTGAGCACCCCCGCTCGCCCGGTCAAAGACCGGCCTCTACTAATCATGATATCTGTTTTTGAAAACATTGTGAGTCCTTATTCCGGTTATTAGCCTAGGTTACTATGTGATGCTCGCAGCAAACAAGTATAGACTGGGCCGTCTGAATTGGAACCAAAACACTTCGTGTTTGTTTGTTTGAAAATGGTTTGCTACCCGCAGGTAGGCTTAAAATGCAGATTTTGCCACCCTCAGGTGGGCTTTAGGAAAACATGGTGTTGCCACAATCTAGTGGGCTTAAAACAAACAGTCAATGATTTGTCCCAGTCCGGATAACTCAACCTCCACCCACAGGCATTCAAGGCAGTTATATCACATAAGCAAATAGCCTCATGGCAAGCATGCTATCATGGCAACACTTACACGCATGCAAGGATGCTAAAGCATAAAAACTCACCGAGTACTCCAAGCCAAAACAAGAAGCTAATTAGAAATCATGCATGATCCTAAAATATACAGATTTGCCTAATGCAACACATGCAAGATGCAACTAAGATGGCAGGCTCGGCTATTCTAAATATGGCATATGAAATGCTACAACTAACAAGTATTCAACTTGGAATTGAAATACAATGCAGTTTGTATGATGCGCCAAGCCCGGTGCATGCAAAACAGATGAATGAATGCAAACATGCTATCATACTATATGCTAATTGAAATATGCCCTATATCTAACCATCCAAAGCGGGTAAATAAAAGGGAGAAAGAAATGGGGGTTGGAAGACATACATCACACTCACACACCCTTATTACAATTATGCCCTCGCGCAGAGGGTCCGAATAAATAATAATACAGTCCCAAATGCAAGAATAGTACAGTCCGAAATATATACAGTCCGAATATTACAAAATTCTAATTAATTAACAAATTAATTACAAAAGAAGTAAAACTGGCATGCAAGCCAGGGACTGCCTTGCTTCTGATGGATGATGTATGCTGGGCTGCTTCGGGCGGAAATCCACTGGGATGCCCCAATTAGCCTCTGTTTGCAGTATTTCTCGAAATGCGCGCCGGATTCTGAAAAGTTGCTAACTCTGGATTTTGCTGCAACAGAGAGCAGGAGAAGGGCACAGCAGTGTATTTCACAAATATATGCATGCCTCGATCCTCGTGCCACCAATCACGCATCTCGATGCATGATGGCCGAGGAGCCGAATTGCACAACTCAATGTAGGACGAATGCAGATGAATGCTACAACAAAACCTAACTCCATCATGGGTAATCCGGAGTGTCGGTGACTTGGGAATTGAGGCACGTTCCGGTACTCGGAGTACAGAATGCACCTCGTTTCCCGTGCAATATGCATGATATGCATGAAATGCAACTAACATACAATCCTAGCATGCGCAATGCTATGAAAATGAGATGCCTCGAAATGCGTGCCCACTGGCACGCAAACCGAGGCGATGACATAAAGGCACGAAATGCAATGATGGGCTTACACCAATATGAGAGGGTCTCAGCCAGACTCACACGGGATACCGGAATGATAAGAATGAGATGCCTCGAAATGCGTGCCCATTGGCACGCAAACTGAGGCAGAGATGAAATGAGAAAAAAACAGATAAAACCGAAGTGCCTCGAAGTGCGTGCCCACAGGCGCGCAAACCGAGGCAGAGGCATACGCAATGCCAATCGGATAAAATAGTGCCTCGAAATGCGTGCACACGGGCACGCAAACCGAGGCGATGATGAAATGAGAAAATCGGATAAAACTGAAGTGCCTCGAAGTGCGTGCCCACAGGCGCGCAAACCGAGGCAGAGATATGCGATGCAAAATCGGATAAAAATGAAGTGCCTCGGAGTGCGTGCCCACAGGCGCGCAAACCGAGGCGATGATAAAATGAGAAAATCGGATAAAACCGAAGTGCCTCGAAATGCGCGCACACGGGCACGCAAACCGAGGCAGAAGCATACGCAATGCCAAGCGGATAAAACAGAGTGCCTCGAAATGCGTGCACACAGGCACGCAAACCGAGGCGGAGGCATACGCAATGCCAATCGGATAAAACCGAAGTGCCTCGAAATGCGTGCCCACAGGCGCGCAAACCGAGGCGATGATGGAATGCAATGAGATGGCATACGGAATGCAACGATGGGCTTACACCAACATGGGAGAGCCTCAGCTCACTCACATAGGAGGCCGTCGGATAAAAAACAAAGTCGCCTCGAAACGCGTGTCCGCGGACACGCAAATCGAGGCAATGATGTAGAAACATGAAAAATGCAAATTGGGCTTACGCCAACATGAGATAGCCTCAGCCACGCTCACATAGGCTGCCAGAATGATAAGAATGAGATGCCTCGAAATGCGTGCCCATTGGCACGCAAACCGAGGCAATGCAAAAAAGATGCAAATGGCATAGGGAATGATATGCAAGCATGGCAATGGAATTTCAGCACCTAAATAAAGGGGACAACATCCCCGAAACAATTCGAAATGACACTCGAAGCATGCATTCATCCCGAAAATGTGAAATTAAGCCCCGAAATGGCCTATAGCCATGCTATACATGCAAAATTTGATCATGGAAGCAAGAACAGTAGCAAGACAGTCCCAAAAATGGCATTTTTTCAGTAGTAAACATGGCCTAAATGCAAGCATAGATAGATCAAACAAAGCATGCAAAGTTAGTGGCCAAAAGAGGGTTATTGAGACAAGTGATATATGCAAACCCCAAATGGATAAACTTTCTTCTACAACATTGAAGATTAGCTAAAAATAAGCATATATGCAGAAGATGACATTCTCAAAATCAGAACACAATCATGCTAAAAGATCCATGCAAAATAGGCTCCAAATAGGCTATATCAAGAGACATGCCAAACTATACATCAAACAGCAAACTTTTCTTCATGAAACATGTAAAGGGGGTCAAAATAAGACCAAAGTCAGTAGGGGTCGAAGCCCCAAAAACAAATAGAGATAGGTCAAAATTGCATGCAAAAAGTGGCACACTTGATGAATATTGAAGGAGGTGGTATATACAAGCACCAAATGGGGTTGAGCCTCTCTACAATGTTGTAGAGGGGCTCAAAACAAGGAAGAAAGCAGTAGGGGTTGGACCCCTAAAAACCAACACAAATAGGTCAATTTTAGCATGCAAAAATGTGACAAACTTGGTGAATATTGAAGGAACTAGTATATAGAAATACCAAATGAAGTTGAGCCCTTCTACAATGTTGTAGAGGGGCTCAAAATGAGCACAAAAGTAGTAGGGGTCGGAGCCCCAATTCTCAACCAATTAGAGTATAGAAATGAATCAAGAAAAAGCCCTAAAAGTTGATTTTGAAGACTTACCCTTGAAGACTTGTCTTTCTTTGATTCTTGGCTTTGATTTGGAGCTTCTCAACCTCTGAAATTCACTTCCTAGCTGCTGGAGTGGTGGTAGGGATGGTGAGGCTAGGTGTTGATGAAGAGAAGACCTTAACACTTGAAGCTTTTTTGAGGTTTTAAGCCAAGGACATGGAGGTTTTTGAAGATGATTCCTTGAGACCAATTTTTCCAACCTTGAAGAAGGAGAGGGAGGGCCCCTCAAATAGGCAAGAAATGGGGTGTAAAAGGGGGAGGGAAAGCACCCAATCTTTCCCTCCCGAAATATCCCCCGGATGCCCCGGGATATGCTGAAAGATATCCGGACAGCTGGGACAGGCTGGAAAGCAGGAAGCTGGCCGGCCAGGTAAATTTGTGGGAGGTGGCCGGCCGGCCACCCCACCTGGTCGGCCAGCCACTCACCATGGCCGGCCGGCCACCCCAAGAAAATGAACAGAAGATTTTCTGGCCGACCAGTATAGAAAGGTGTCCTCCCAAGTGTGTAGAATAAGGCCCCATGGTTGGAATTTGGCAACTCTGAAGCAGGAGTCACAACATAGAGCTTGAAGGAGAGGCCCAAAAATGAAACCAACCATTGCTGGCCGACCACCATACCAAAGTGTCCTCCCAGATGTGTAGAACAAGGATCCAAGGTTTGAATTTGGCAACATTGAACCAAGAGTCACAACATAGAGCTTGAAGGAGAGGCCCAAAAATGAAATCAACCAATGCTGGCCGACCACCATGCCAAAGTGTCCTCCAAGATGCCCTCATCACAGATATGTAGCTTTGGTTGGAAGAAAATACCCCTATGGTGTTCAACATTGGCCCGGAAGTGAGCAAAACGGGCTCCGGAGGAGCGAAACTGGTTATCTGGGATAATTGCTGGCTTCTCACCCCCCAGTGATCTTCCTGATGTTGAAACAGAGGTACCTGCCAAGTTTGAACAAAAACAAATGAGAAATGAATGTTCGGGGCCAAAACCGAGCAAATCGGGATCCTGAAAATGAGCTGCGGGTGCCGGAAGTGGTGTTCAGTAGCGAAGTGGGCATCTGCGACCCCAGTGTCCTCTGGAATGACGAAACAGAGATACCTGCCAAAAACCGGAGAAAATGGATGCGAAATGAATGCTCGGGACCAAAACCGCGCAGTTTAGGGTCCCGAAAACCGGCTACAGATACCGGAAGTGGCACACGACCACGAAGTGGGCATCAGGGGCCCCAGGGTTCCTCGGAACATTAAAACAGAGGTCTCCGCCAAAAACCGGAGAAGGCGGAGATGGTTGGGCGGTCCCGAGCCGAGGCACACGGCCTAACGGCCCCGAAAACCGGGAACCGGGCTCCGAAATGGGCAAAATGGCCTACGGCCACGAAAAGTAGCTCACGGCCACCGGGAGATAATCTGCGGGACCACTCGCTTCCCTTAGGGAAGAAAACAGAGAAAACCGAGCCTGGTTCGCAAACCGAGACAAGGTAGGGAAGATGGTTCGGAGGTCCGGAGGCAGGGCGCGCGGCCGCGACTCTGAGACTTCGGAACGAGCACAGTATGCAACATCACCGAGCGCTCAACCGGTGACGTCTGAGTCTTAAGGTCGGTCAAAAATGGGGTGTCTACAATTGCCCCTCTTTGACAGAACTCGGAAGTCAAGAATTGACGGGAGTGAATGTCAAAGCCCAGAGACGACCCATTTTTGACAAGGCCGAAGACTTAGACAATCATACAAGACAAACAGAGATGATATGTGCCCGCAGGCGTGCCCGCAGGCAGGGGCAAAATGCAGAATGATAGGCGCGGAGCCAGATGATCATGCAAGTGCAACAAGCTGTGATGAAGCAAGTATTGACAAATAGATGCAACAGTTTTAAGCAAGAATGCAAAGCAACAACTACATCTCATGCAGTTAAGAATGCGGAGAATCATTCAATTCTCGTCGCGTCTCACACGGAGAAGATACGATACCTGCGCGATTCGTCTGGTCGCGCCAGCCTCAAATGAACCGTACATACAATATCGTGCCTGCAAAAGAGAGAAATTCAACAAGAACAATATGCTAACAATATATATTCAATGCGATTCCTGTAGTTCCAAAAGCCTGACACACACAGTGCCGGTGAACGAACGTAACATAACGCGAGAAAAGATAATGCGTGTCAACGTGCGTTCAAGCATAGAAGTATCGTATACCGAGAAATCATGCATGACAATGCAAAACATTCATGACAATGCAAATTATGAGCCAAGTAATGCAAAACAAGCACAAATCAGGATGCCCGTTTGACATGAAATGATGAACCGGAAAATACGCATTTCGGTGACGGCAACTCAATCGCGGCCTCTGATTCAACTCCCGGAGAGTTCACAATATGTTTTAAAAGGATACACTCTGATTTTGATGAATAATGACGAGACACATGTCAGGAATTGCAAACAAAGTTCCGGCGGAGCAATTCGGCGCCAGAAAGTGCACTTTTCTTCAACTTTTTCAGGTCCCGGGAACTCCGATTTTCCTCAAAATTTGCAGAGAGGTAGGGGAGGGGGTGGGGGACATGGTCGGCCAGCCCATTGCCCTAGGAGAGGCCATCGGCCAGGGCCAAAAAGTAGAGGGGCCGGCCAGCCAGGTTAGGTGGCCGGCCGGCCACCTGCCAAAAGCAGGGGCAAAATGGTCATTTTGACATTTTCTATATATATGCTTGCCCATTGCCTCCGAAATCACACCCCCAAGTGTGGAATTCTCTCCTCTTGCTCTCTAAGCCATTTTCTCTCTCAGATCTGCATTCTATACGCGCCCCTCGGCCTCCCACGCAAGTTGTTTTTGCGAAATCTTTCAGATTTAAGCACTTTGAAGCGACTAAATTTCGACTTTGAGGCTTCTCTTCTCATTTTCACCATTTGAGGTAATTTTGTTTCAATATTTGGAAAATTTTCCCGGGGGTTGACTTTTGTTGACTTTTTGTTTCCCGAGGGTTGACTTTTGTTGACTTTTTCCAACTTTGGCCCATTTTGCTCATTTTTGCTCCTCTTTGCAGATTTCTCGACATGGCGGGCCATTTCCCTCACGGCGGAGGTTTTCCCGGCGCCGGAGATGACTTTGACATTATGGCATTGCCTCCGAGAGTTCGCCCTTTCATTCCCGATCGATATGCCCCAGCGGTTCATAGGCTTACGCGGGCCACTTTTCGTCATTTCACTGAGTTTAACGACCGAGTACCAAGGGATCTTCTCCTACGAGAGCCAGAGCAGCACCTCTCTTATGATGCAGAGGTATTTTACTTTAGTCTCTGTATTCCTCGTGCATTTCATTCCCCTGCCATGCTTAGACACACAGTTTAGCTTATGACATAGTACTTGCATCCTGAGCATGTGACTTAGCCACTTGAATTCCGTGAACACAGCTCATTGAATAATTGTGAACGCATAGTATACATTAGTTAGGAATTGAACACACGGCTCAAACATTGATTCGCCGAACACACAGCCCGAAGTTGAAAATGAGCACACAACACATACTGACTAAGAGTAGAACACATACTCCCAAAACTCAGATTTTCCGAACACGCAGCCCAGATTTGAAAGTAGAACACACAGCCCTAAACTTTGATGCACTGAACACACAGCCCAGATTTGAAGCGAACACATAGCCCACTAATTGAGAGTAGAACACACAGCCCCAAACTTGATGTACTGAACACACAGCCCAGATTTGAAGCGAACACACAGTCCACTGATTGAAAGTAGAACACACAGTCCCAAACTGAGGTGAACACACAGCCCACTGATGTTGAGTAGAACACACAGTCCCAATTTGAGGTGAACACACAGCCCACTGACGTTGAGTAGAACACACAGTCCCAATTTGAAGCGAACACACAGCCCACTGATGTTGAGTAGAACACACAGTCCCAATTTGAGGTGAACACGCAGCCCACTGATGTTGAGTAGAACACACAGTCCCAATTTGAGGTGAACACGCAGCCCACTGATGTTGAGTAGAACACACAGTCCCAATTTGAGGTGAACACGCAGCCCACTGATGTTGAGTAGAACACACAGTCCCAATTTGAGGTGAACACGCAGCCCACTGATGTTGAGTAGAACACACAGTCCCAAACTCAGATGTACTGAAACTTTGGACACGCAGCCCAAATACCAAATTTACTGAACACGTAGCCCGTTTTCACTTCATTTGCACACAGCTCATTTTCACTTCATTTGCACACAGCTCATTTTCACTTCATTTGCTGATCTATGCATTCATTCTAAATGCAGGTTCATTCTCGCACAGTGCGAGGATATGGTTCCGTCACCGCGAGGGAGTGGTTATTTTGAGCTTCCGGAAGCTGTCCGGGGCTTGGTCGACCTCGCAGGATTTGGACCGTTCTGCCGGGGATTATCTCGTTGCCTCATCAGTAGGACTTTATTTGCGGCTCTAGCAGAGAGGTGGTGGGACACCACCAATTCTTTCCATTTTTCTGCAGCCGGGGATATGACCATGACCCCGCTGGACTTCGCTATACTCACCGGCCTAGACGTAGGCGGTGTACCCATTCCCTATGACGAGGATATGGGCCAGTGGGAGGCTGCTTGGATGCACCTATTGGGGACACACCCGCCTGTAGACAGAGGTTCGGGGAGAGTCCGATACTCCTGGTTTGCTTTGCACTTCCGGCGGCCACAGATGGAGCCCGGTACTCCTGAGGAGGCGGAGCAGTATGCCCGCGGTTTTCTCATGTATCTCCTCGGCACCACCTTGTTCGCTGATAGAGGGAACATGGTAGGATTATATCTCCTGAGTGCTTTGGTAGACCTATCACAGGTCAGTCAGTATGATTGGGGCGGCGCTAGCCTGGCTACCCTGTACTGTTACATGAGCACAGTCTCTCGCGGACGGGGAGATTTACTCGGTGGCTACTGGAGAGCCTGGGAGGTACATTCTGCCCTTTTGATTTACATTTTTGCTTCTCATTGCTTGTTCACTGCACACACGGCGCACTTTGCACTCTGTATTCTGCCTTTAGCACCTTGTGTTCACATCCCGCACTGCTTTTCTCAGCTATGGGTATATGCATATTTTCCCACATTAGCCCCGGAGATGGAGGTGACAGGACCTCCTATGACCCCATATTCACTGATGTTTGAGGGCGAGCACTTGTCGAGGCCTCGAGAGATCTCTTCTCTCTGCGGCAGTACTTCGACACTGTTCGAGCGACAGAGGTATTTTAGAACTCTCAGTTCCTTTTCCATTTTCATCTTTGATCTGCTTTGTATGTTCTGATTTCTGATTGACTTATGCACTGGTTATCCGCAGATCACTTGGCAGCCTTGGGCAATCTTCGGCGATGACCTCGAGGATCAGTACCCCGGGGGGTCGACTAGTTCCCAGTATAGGTTCCTGCTCGAGGGACCAGTGGGTAGAGTTTGGTTCCTGGGGGAACGCTTCCAGCGCCAGCTATGGGGGGGGAATTCTCAGGACCCTCCTGCTGTGCCTCCAGACACCATGCGGACTGCTGACAGATTATCTCCCTGAGGAGGTCAGTAGTGCTATGCAGGGCAGTGATGCGTTATTACATCTTGTTGATGGGAGCTACTCCACCTACCGCCGTATATATTTGATGCCCCCCTTGACGGGAGTACGGGCTCCGGCACGGAGGCCCACTGGCGCACCATCTTCGAGTCACGCTCGTGCTACAGACATCCCTTCTTCTAGCAGGGCTGGCACATCTAGAGGTAGAGGCAGTTCGATTCCTCCGATCCCTCCGACTCTTGATCACCCTGGATGGCCAGAGATGCCGACTGAGTTGACGTGTTGGCAGTATGGGGCTACCTCCCCGATTCCGATCCCTATGGAGCCTCCGGCGCCTGGTCACAGATACGTCAGTGATCCTGACTCACCACCGGTATGTTCTACCATTTTTCATTTGTCACACAGACATTTTGACAGTTGCTTATCAATTGATGAATTGAGCTTGTATCTGCAGCCACCTCGGGATTACATAGATCAGATGCTCGGAGTGGTGGCCTCACTCGAGGGGATGGTCCTGCGCAGAGAGGCACAGATGTCCATCATGGGCTTCCAGGTACCCTTCATCTTTCTTGCATTTATCATATTTCTGTTAATGCTCTGGCTTTAAACATTCATTGCACTGATAGGCTGTGTAGAACACATCTGGCACACACCCCACTCCCATACTGTACTTGCACCTGCTTTTTATGTTTGAACTGATGTATTGCACTTTGCATTTTCAGATGCCTCCAGTCTATGCTCCGACACAAGGTGGGCCTCCCGGGCCTTTTCAGAGAGGTAGAGGTACTGGGCCTCGAGGAGCTGGGCCATCTCGGCCTCACCGAGGAGCTCGAGGAGGAGGGTCGTCTCGCAGACGCAGGGCACCCATTGTTGAGGATGACGAGGAGGAGGTCGCAGATCATGTGTCAGACACATCTCCTGGAGGGGGAGGCTCCGGTCTTGGTTCCGGGAGTGGAGACGAGCCTGAGGGGGATCCGGAGAACGACAGCTCCGATCCAAATGGTGATGATGAGGTAGAGATTATCCCGCAGAAGAGGATGAGAGGGCCTCCCCATTCCCGCTCCCGAGGGCACTGATGTTATTTCCTGCTTTATTCTACTTTTAGCTAGTAGTTTGTAGCACTTTGCACATTGTTAGGCAGTTTTATTTTCTGTAAAACTTGTACCTTTATTTTGTTATAAAACATGATGGAATGAAACAGCTTCTGAAAAGATATTGTATTTGAAATTCTTAGCATCGCATCGCATTATTTCGCACAAAATGGAATTGAATGAAAATGTGCCTCATGTATTACCGGGTCAGGTGGTGGACCGACGCAATAAATAAAAACAAATTGACTCACTAAGAAATAAAACAGAATCTTAGTAAGTTTACAACTCGATAAACAAAATACAACAATGTTAACGACTCAATCGACAAGACCTAACAAAATTGTGTAATCAAAAAGTAACAACTCAAAACACAAAATGCGACAGCTCGACAAAACTTACAACTCAATAAGCAAAAACAACAACTCGATAAGCAAAAATACAACACGATGTACTTTGGATGGACTACCTGAAGAATGGAATGTATCCAAAATTGATAGGCCTGGATGCCTTCTACTGCCGGGAGACAATCAGATTTGCAGGGAGTCCACTACTGCTACAGGTAATGTTTCCCATCCAAGCTCACATATATGTTCACTCACATCACTCGGCCCTCGGGCTCGATTTTTCTCACAAAACCCCTATCTCACTTTTCTCTCATCGCACATCTCTCTATTCTTTAATCTCTCATTTTTCATCCCTCCCCAGATATGGTTGATGGATAAGTTGCAGGTTGTGGACTCTTGCCCTACTTATTCAGCCCGCAGCTACTTCTTTCGGCAACACCTGGTCAATGCTCCTGATGGGAGCTGGTGGTTTGAATGGATGTGCAATTTATCAGCAGACCGCATTGCTTGGAGAGTTAGAGAGCTTCTGGCCCCCGCCCCTGTCTTCAGTTGCACTTTGTCTGATGAGTGCTGGGATTGGCTCAACGAAGAAGCACAAGTTGGGCCCAAGTTGGCATCAGAGGCTTCAACTAGCTCTGAAAGGGGGCGCAGGGACACCTGACTGGACTGTGCCCCAGATTTATTGCTTTATTAGTACTTCCAAGTTTTTTGTTATGAATGTAATAAAAAAGCAACTTCAATTGTATGCGAGAGCGAGAGAACTCCGTTTTGAAATCAATGAAATTGAAGGTTGTGGTACTGAAAATTCTCCACTTTTGGTCCAAAAATGGTCTTAATTGTAAGAAGATTAATTTGAACAAAGCCAACTTTTATTAAAACTTTTCAAAACTATTTTCGATGTGGATCAGAACTGGACACGCCTGAGATCTGTCACTGAGATGCACAACCCCGGATCCTAGCAACTGGAAGTTGCCCCTAGTCTGAATGATGCCGCAGCACTTCACCGCAACGGAAAGTTGCCCCTAGTTTGAATAGCACTGTACCGGAGATCACAACAGATGCTGATGAATAAAGATGACTGAGATGATCAAAATGGACAAAGTTGATCGGGGAAAAGATTGTGACTGAACTTCAAGATGAAGCTGCCTACGTATCCCAAAGATGGGAATCAAGCCTTACGTAGTTCAGGCTTAGGTTCGCTCGGGTATTTTTACTCTCCTTTTGCGCTCTAACTTTTGCCAAGGCCGCCCTTTGCGGGTTTTCAACCTTGCGAGCTCAGTTTTTATAATTTCAAATTTTTTGTGCTCTGAGTTTTGCCTAGGTCGCCCTTTCGGGTTTTCGGCCTAGCGAGCCTCTCAGGGGTAGTATTTCTTCAACTTGTCCATATCGGTTGGGAAAACTCTAAGCCATCTAGATCCATCAGAACCACAGCTCCACCTGACCAGATTGACTTGATGATGTAGGGACCAGTCCAATTAGGTCTGAACTTGCCCCTTGGGTCGTGGATGGGAGCTCGGTTGTCCTTGAGTACTAAATCTCCTTCTTTCAAATTCCTGGACTTAACCTTCTTGTTAAAAGCCCGGGCGATTCTGCGTTGATAGCCTTGGACGTGGTACAGTGCTTTCAATCTTCTTTCATCAAAGAGCATGAGTTCCTCAAATCTATTCTGCTGCCAATCTGCTTCGGCTGTCTGGCACTCGGCCAACACTCTCAATGACGGGACTTCAATCTCAATAGGCAGGACGGCCTCCATCCCATAGACTAATGAGTACGGAGTCGCCCCAGTAGAAGTTCTGATCGAAGTCCTGTAGCCCCACAGAGCAAATGGCAGCTTATCTGGCCAGTCCCGATAGGTTTCCACCATCTTCTGTAGTATGCGCTTGATGTTCTTGTTGGCGGCCTCAACTGCTCCGTTGGTTTGTGGCCGGTAAGTAAACGACTTATGAAAAGCCACATTGTATTTCTTCAACAAATCAATCACCTCCTTTTTGAAGTGGGAACCATTGTCAGAAACTATTTCATTTGGGACTCCATAGCGACAGATAATGTTGTTTCTGATGAATTTTGCAACGTGTGAAGCTTTCAACACTGCATAAGATTGGGCTTCAACCCACTTCGTGAAATAGTCTATCGCTACGAGGATGAACTCATGCCCGTTCGACCCCTTCGGCGTAACAGCTCCAATTACATCGATTCCCCAGACAGAAAAAGGCCATGGTGAAGTCATGTTGTACAGCTTTGACGGCGGAATGTTCATACGATTTGCATGAATCTGACACTTATGGCACATCGCCTGACGAAACTAATACAATCCTCCTCCATGGTAGACCAGTAATAACCTTGTCTAAGGATCTTCCTAGCCAACATCACCCCATTCATATGTGCACCACATTCACCCCCGTGGATGGCTTCCATCAGACGCCTTGACTCTTCTGCGTCCACACACAGTTTATGCATTCCCAGATGACCCCGCCTATACAGTTTACCTCCGCAGATGATGAACTGAACTGACATTCTTCTGATTGCCCTCTTGTCTTTGGCATTCACCCCTGGCGGGTATGCTTCTTTCTCCAAGAAATTCCAGATATCGTAGTACCAAGGGTGTTCGTCCTGAACTTCATCTATGGTTGCAATCGACTCATAAGCAGGTACAAATTTCTGGTCGATGATGACTGGACGCATTCGGACTCCACACGGGATGTCTATCATTGATGATAGAGTTGCTAAGGCGTCTGCGAACTTGTTGTTCTCTCTTAGTAGATGAGCGAAATTTAACTTTTCAAACCGAGGAATCAGCAAGTCCAAGGTCTGGTGATACATTATCATATTTTCTTCTTTTACTTTCCAATCTCCTTTAGCTTGAGACACAACAAGGTTCGAATCCCCAATGACGTCCAGCCGTCTTGCCCCTAGTTCTAGGGCTGCTTCCAAACCAGCGATGCACGCCTCATATTCTGCTTCATTATTTGAGACTTTGAACCGGAGTTTGAAGGCTAGAGGGATACGGGAATTGTCGGGTGCTATCAGCAACACTCCTATCCCATACCCATGTTGATTTGACGCTCCGTCAAAGTACATCGTCCAAGTTTCCTCGTCGATATGCAAAATTGATTCATCTGGGAATAAATACTCAACTGCTTCATCCCCCTCAACCGGGTGGTCGGCAAGGAACTCTGCCACTGCTCTTCCTTTCACTGACTTGCGCGTCACATATGTAAGATCAAATTCGGAGAGCAACAGCAACCAACGAGCTAGCCTACCCGTAAGCGCTGGTTTCTCGAAAAGATATTTGATGGGATCGAGACGTGAAACCAACATTACAGAGTGAGCTAACAGGTAGTGCCGCAGCTTCCTGGTAGCCCATACCAGAGCTAAGCAAGCCTTTTCCAGTGGTGTATATCGGGTCTCATATTCCAGCATTTTCTTGCTCAAATAATAGATGGCTTTCTCCACCTTATCTTCTGATTCTTGTGCAAGCATGCAGCCCATCGTGGTCTCAGTCACTGACAGATACAAAATCAACGGTTTCCCTGGTTCTGGTGGTGATAAAACGGGTGGGTTCTGTAGATATTCTTTAATCTGTTCAAATGCAGCTTGACATCGGCCGTCCCATTGGAACTTCTTACCTTTCTTCAGGAGGCCAAAAAGTGGTTCACAAGTCAAGGTTAGTTTTGAAATAAACCGTCTTATGAATTGCACTTTACCCAGAAAGCCTCGCACCTCCTTTTCAGTCCTTGGTGGTGGCATTTCTAAGATGGCCTTAATTTTGGAAGGGTCGACCTCGATGCCCCTTTGTGTAATCAAAAACCCCAGCATTTTTCCCGCTGTAACACCAAACGTACATTTCTGAGGGTTTAACCGCAACCTGAATTCTCTGATCCTTTGGAAAAACTTGCGCAAGGCGGTGTAGTGGCCCTCTCTTTCCTTGGACTTAACAATCATGTCGTCCACATACACCTCAACCTCTTTGTGGATCATATCATGTAGTATTGTGGTCGCGGCCCGTTGATAAGTAGCCCCAGCATTCTTCAACCCAAACGGCATGACCCGATAGCAGTATGTCCCCCACGGAGTGGTGAATGCAGTCTTTTCTCTGTCCTCCGGCGCCATCACTATCTGATTATATCCTGAAAAGCCATCCATGAATGAGAGCAATGCATGCCCTGCTGTGAAGTCCACTAACTCATCGATGTGCGGTAGGGGAAAATCGTCCTTCGGACTGGCTCGGTTTAAATCCCTGAAGTCTACGCACACCCGGATCTTGCCATCTTTCTTTGGCACCGGAACAATATTGGCCAACCAAGTCGGATACTCAGAGACTAGCAGGAAGCCTGCGTCAATTTGCTTGGTGACCTCTTCCTTGATCTTAAGAGCCCAATCCGGGCGGATCCTTCTGAGCTTCTGTTTGACAGGTCGGGCCTCGGGGTCAAGGGGGATCCGATGCTGTACAATCTCAGGATCGATCCCAGGCATGTCTTCGTAGGACCACGCGAAAACATCTTTGAAATCTTTTAATAAAGCGACTAAGCGCTCGCGTTCCTCTGAAGACAGCGTGGACCCGATCTGGACCAGCCGCGGGTCCTCCTCAGTACCAATATTCACAAAAATGATTTCATCCGTTAAGGGCTTAACAAATCTCTCTTGCTCCTGCTCAATTAGTCGTTGTAAAACCGGAGGAACTTCGTCCTCGTCGTTTTGATCAAAATTTTGAAAGTCCTGATTTAAGCAATAAATTAGGGGCACAGAGAAGTACTCGGAAACCACATTCACCTCATTCTCATTAAGTTCATCCAAATCGTCCAATTCTTCTGTTACAACAGACTCAAAAGAAAAGGAAAAAGACGACCTGGACAGGACTTTGGCATCCGGGTTGACACCCCCAGGAGTACCAGACTCAGACTCAGTCGAGCTGGAACCTGATTCCGACTCAGAAGACTCGGTGGAATCAGATTCCGGCTCACTACCTGACCCGGAACTGCTGGATAAGAATCCCTCTTCATACTGCCAGATGAGAGAGGGTGCGATTGATGCGTCCAAAATAGCTGCTGGTTGGCTCGCGGCCATCTCATTTCCAATCATGGAAACCATGGCGTTATTCCCCAAGCAATCTTGGTCGATCAAAGGATCAGAGAGGAGACTTGCCAGTGCTACCCCCATTTCCAATTCAGTGCCCTCGGGCTCCTCTGCCTTATTCTGCTCAGCCTCAGTTGTTGGGTCTGTCTGCTCTTCGGCAACGTCATCCCCGGATAGTTGCAGGTCGAAGAAGATTTCGAAGCCTGGTACGCGCTTCCTCTCCGCGTTTAACCATGGCTCTGGGAAGCCGCAGAATGGAAAATCTTCCCCCTCCCGGACGAAGCGTCCGTTCAGGGTACCCCAGATGGGCCTGTGTATTAGGTCAAAAGGCTTCCCAGCCTGCTTTGCTCTGGCTCTGCTAGCCATTTCCTTTCCTTTCCTTGCCCAATCTTCTTTGGTGGGCAGATAACCCAATCCAAAGGTATGTGGATTATGTGGCACTTCGGCCAACGCTGCAACGCCTTTCCGGCCGCTTCTTCCCAATCCCATCCCAGGGATATGCTGTAGCTTGTTCATGAGGTATACGGCTTGAGCGCTGACATACAAACCCTCATTCACGGCCATGATATTCTGTACTACCCGGGCCTCAGCCAAAGTAAATCCTGATATGAACAGGTCCTCCATGCCGTGTTCAATCTCAAGGACTGGCGTAGATACCTCCGGAGGGGGATGGATTGACGAATTCCCAAAAACAATGGCTACTCCCTTTCCGTAGGGGTACTTCACCATTTGATGTAGAGTAGATGAGACGGCCTTCACCTGATGCAACCAGGGTCGCCCCAAAAGCATGTTAAAAGATGCAGGGACCTCCAAGACATGAAAATCTACTTCGTGTTGTCCAGGCCCGATCTTGGTTTGGATTTTTACTGTCCCCAGGACATCCCTGCTTGTATTGTCATACGCTCTGATTACTTGAGTAGTCGGTGTGAAGTCCGCAGGCTTTAACCCAATTGCATACGCCGTTCTGGCCGGACAAACATTGATAGCGGACCCGGTGTCAACCAGCACCACCGGAATCCATTTGTCCCTGCATTCTACAGAGATGTAGAGAGGTCTGTTATGATCCACGCCCTCAGGCGGCAATTCTTTGTCTGAAAAAGTCAACGCCGGGGAACCTCCTCCCGGAAAGACTAGCCCAACTAGCTGTTCAGGCGTAGTTTCGATGGAGAGTTTAGCTCTGTCCATAGCAGAGAGGACAGCCTGCCGGTGCACCCTCGAAGCCATAAGCAGTCCCCAGATGGAGATGTCTGCTTGTATTTTCTTTAGCTGCTTCAGTACAGCCTCTTCTTCAACCTGCTTCTCCTTCTGTTTCTCTGCCTCCTTATCTTTCCCTGATGCCTCGGGTTGATCAAGGTGTGGGGGCTTGAAATACCGCCCACTTCTCGTCATATGGTCCACCTCTTCGAGGTACCAGGTACTGTCTGGTTGGCCACCTGCCCAGTCTTCGTCTGTGTGGGCGAGATACAAGTCATCATCTTCCCACCACATTCCACCAGCATCTAGCAAACACCTGTCTGGTTCCGGCTTGTTTATGCTCTCAGCATTTTCCCCCCTCATGCTCACAGCATGTTCAATTTTCGTGCTCGCAGCACTCTCAACTTTCTCATGGTTCTTTGCTTTTCGGGCTCTCTCAGAATCCCATCTTTTTCCTTGTTCCTCCAACAACAACTGTGCGGTTTTCAAAATGTTTTGTTCCTGAGCGAAATTCTTCGTACCGGCGCTCTCCGGCAATTCAATCTGATCTTCGGCCCTTCCGGCCACAAATGGTACTTTTGCCCCTGCTGGGCGTTGTTCTGACTGAAACTCCACAACATCCGGCTGATCATCCAACCACCCGACGACTTCTGCTGACTCCTCGTATTCAAACCAGTTGACTGATGCATCCCCTGATTCCTGATTATTGAAGAATTGAAGGTTGGCGAAGTCCTCTTCCACCGTAGTCAGATCATCCCCTGCTGATTCAAGTTTATCCCCCCGGATCATACACAATTCAACCCCTGGCAACAGCCCTGCACTCAGCTTTGGTTGGCTTACTGACAAAATATACCCACTCGGATCATAAGCTCTGCCAGCTAAATTCTCAGTTTGCTCCACCCCAGACTCAACTGTTTTGCTCTCCTCAGAAGCCTGTCCCGTTCCATCCTCGGTGGTCACCACCTTTAGCTCAGGTTGGGGTGTAGAGGTGTCCATCATGCACAAATCCGTGCTATCAGGGAGGATCACCTCTGGCTTGGGTAGGTGGGAGGGAGTGATATAGATACTGGGATCATATGAAGCGACCCCAGTGTGGATGAGGTTGACTCTTTTTGGTGGATCTTGGTTGTGTTTGGGGAGTGGGTTGTTTGTGACGTTGGGTCCTTGGGGAGGTAGAATGATGTTTTTGTCAATGAGATCTTGAACCTCATGACGCAGCCTGTAGCATTGGTCGGTGTCATGACCATGCTGTTGGTGGTATTGGCAATATTTGGCTGGGTTATGGGAAGGGGGGAGTGGATTCGGTAGAGGCCTCGGTTCCAAGGGTTTCAGATGCCCCTTTCTGACTAGAACCCCGAGGACTTTAGACAAAGGCATATAGAGTGGGGAGAAGGTTCGCTGACCCCTGGGTTGGTATCTTGGGGCTTGATTACTACTCCCAGAGGCATCAGAAAAAGGTGTGGCCGCTGCGGACCTTGGTTGGGGAGGGGGATTGGTGGTGACCATTCCGACCTCTGAAGTTCTGGTATTGGAAGAGCCACTCGGGCCCGCATTATTACCACGGTTGAATATTCTCCGGGGCTGATCCCGATCTTGGTCAAACAGACCCTGTTTCATCGCATCCTCTATTTGCATCCCCATATCATGCAGATCTGCGAAAGTGGGGAAGGGAACTACAATCATCTTCTTCATTAACGCCGGCTGGAGATTGCGCACAATCATCCGTATTTGGTCTCTGTCCGTTGGCCTTAAGGTCATCATCGATGCCTTCGCCCTCCACCGGGTCACAAAATCAGAGAAAGATTCCTTGGGCTCCTGCCTCGTTGTCTCGAGATCACGAGTTGTGATCTCGATCTGCGTGTTGTATGAATATTGTGCAAGGAAGGCCTCAGCCATCTCATCCCAGTTTATTTTCACCTGATCTTCCAGCTTTGAATACCAAGTGGATGCCACACCCGACAGGGTTCGACCGAACAAAGAAAGCTTTTGCGGTCGGGTTAGGCCCATTGGTCTTAGAACGTCTGAGAATAGCCGGAGGTGAACCATAGGGTCCCCGGATCCGTCAAAGCGATCGATCTGGGGCATCTTAAATCTGTCCGGCAATGTCACGGCTACATCAGTATAACCGTCTTCAATATCTGGGATGGCCTTCACTCCCTGTGACTTCTTAAAGAGCTTCTCCAACTTGCTCAATTTCAGAGCTGTCTGGTCTACCTCGAACTCAAATGGAGAGTCCGGGTGGTTAGGTGTAATGTTTTTGGACAGTTGTGGTAGAAGCGGGGGCGGAGCCAGCCCCGTTGGAAGACCCGTGTCCTCTTGAATGTTTGGGGGGTTTGGCAGAATGTTCTGTTGATTCGGGAGGGTATTCTGGGCAGCCTGGGCATTTTGCGGGTTTGGAGGGGCATTCTGGCCAGCAGGTAGTTGTTCAGGTAATGGGGCCCCGGGTGGAGGAGGAGCCTGATTTGAGGCAGACGCTGCATTCTGCTGTTGTAATCTGGTGATCAACTCAGACTGTTGGGCCATGACAGCGGCCTGTTGTCTGGAAAATTCCGCCTGGCGGAGAGCATCATCTTGCATTTGCTTCATGCTTTCAGTCATCTGGCGCATCATCGCCTCCATAGCTGTATTCTGTTGTTCCATTTGAAGAACCGGCAGGCGTATCTCTATAGCAGAAACAGGAAGCTCAACCCGACTATTTGCTACTAAAACAGACTGCTGTCCCAGTAATCTTTGTTCTGACGGACTGCACCTCCTCGGCCTTCTTCTGGCGATTGGGGGTAGTGAGTGGAACACTAGATGTCCGTCAACTAGATCCTCGGATCGGTTGAGTCGGCGACCTCGTGTCCAGATTGCTTGGGGGGTATCGACGGGTTCGGAAGCAATTGTGCTACAAACGGTCCCTAGCAAAAAGATGAATAAAGCGAAAAAGAAATAAATAACCAGAAATAAAACGGGCAGCATAACGGCTTAAATTGAATACACCACACACAGTCGGGTATACAACAACACACAGTTGGTAAGCTGGCTATACACTGTCCTCAAATACTGGTCAATATTCCTGTATCACTGTTCTGACAAACTGAATCTGATATCCGCGGACAACTGATTCCCAAATACTGGATAATGCCCGCAGGCCTGATTCCCAAATTCAAAAACTGATGCCCGCAGGCCTGATGCCCAAACTCAAACTGATACATGCATTCCCTGTAGAGGCACACTCTAACAAGCACATAACAGATAAGTGAGAGCCAAAACACCCCTATGTTGGGGTAGGGTTTCCCTGTCCTATTTTGTCAGGAGCTAGGGTTTCACTACGCACGCAGCGGCTTCAAACAACCTATAAACGGGTAAGCAACCTGTCCTAGTTTGGAATGGTCACTACGGATCCGAATATGCACTAGGTCGAATGGTCAAAAAGGGTGCCCCGGTAAAACCGGGGTTTGTGTTCCCATGCTGGCAGAGCCCGTAACCGATCAGCCTTATGGACATGCCTTGACAAGACAAGCCTCCGGCAAACCGCTCAGGAATAGCAGATGGCAAACACGGTGTCCTAGGCGCACCAATGCAAATGCAATGCAAAGAAACACACAAGTGTAGTCAAAACCAGATATCATGAGTTCGAATCAAGTTCTCTAAATCCCCAGCAGAGTCGCCAGAAACTGTAACAACGCCCGCGGGGGGCCTCGCTACAGCTCGGACTCGATTTTTGTGTTGCGGTTCCAAATCTCGAACCAAAGAGTCCAAATCCGGCAAATCGTTTTGAGAAAAACTGATTTTTTGAAAGAAGTGCCAAACATGGACTGCTTTGCCAGATAACAGAGTCGCCACCTAAATATTTTAAAATGGGAAATTTAGGAAACCCTGACTCGGTGCCAAAAGGCCACGTGTCCGTCATCACCAAAGTTGGCTCGGGAACTTGGGTACGATTGGGGAAGGTCACATCGTGAGCACCCCCGCTCGCCCGGTCAAAGACCGGCCTCTACTAATCATGATATCTGTTTTTGAAAACATTGTGAGTCCTTATTCCGGTTATTAGCCTAGGTTACTATGTGATGCTCGCAGCAAACAAGTATAGACTGGGCCGTCTGAATTGGAACCAAAACACTTCGTGTTTGTTTGTTTGAAAATGGTTTGCTACCCGCAGGTAGGCTTAAAATGCAGATTTTGCCACCCTCAGGTGGGCTTTAGGAAAACATGGTGTTGCCACAATCTAGTGGGCTTAAAACAAACAGTCAATGATTTGTCCCAGTCCGGATAACTCAACCTCCACCCACAGGCATTCAAGGCAGTTATATCACATAAGCAAATAGCCTCATGGCAAGCATGCTATCATGGCAACACTTACACGCATGCAAGGATGCTAAAGCATAAAAACTCACCGAGTACTCCAAGCCAAAACAAGAAGCTAATTAGAAATCATGCATGATCCTAAAATATACAGATTTGCCTAATGCAACACATGCAAGATGCAACTAAGATGGCAGGCTCGGCTATTCTAAATATGGCATATGAAATGCTACAACTAACAAGTATTCAACTTGGAATTGAAATACAATGCAGTTTGTATGATGCGCCAAGCCCGGTGCATGCAAAACAGATGAATGAATGCAAACATGCTATCATACTATATGCTAATTGAAATATGCCCTATATCTAACCATCCAAAGCGGGTAAATAAAAGGGAGAAAGAAATGGGGGTTGGAAGACATACATCACACTCACACACCCTTATTACAATTATGCCCTCGCGCAGAGGGTCCGAATAAATAATAATACAGTCCCAAATGAAAGAATAGTACAGTCCGAAATATATACAGTCCGAATATTACAAAATTCTAATTAATTAACAAATTAATTACAAAAGAAGTAAAACTGGCATGCAAGCCAGGGACTGCCTTGCTTCTGATGGATGATGTATGCTGGGCTGCTTCGGGCGGAAATCCACTGGGATGCCCCAATTAGCCTCTGTTTGCAGTATTTCTCGAAATGCGCGCCGGATTCTGAAAAGTTGCTAACTCTGGATTTTGCTGCAACAGAGAGCAGGAGAAGGGCACAGCAGTGTATTTCACAAATATATGCATGCCTCGATCCTCGTGCCACCAATCACGCATCTCGATGCATGATGGCCGAGGAGCCGAATTGCACAACTCAATGTAGGACGAATGCAGATGAATGCTACAACAAAACCTAACTCCATCATGGGTAATCCGGAGTGTCGGTGACTTGGGAATTGAGGCACGTTCCGGTACTCGGAGTACAGAATGCACCTCGTTTCCCGTGCAATATGCATGATATGCATGAAATGCAACTAACATACAATCCTAGCATGCGCAATGCTATGAAAATGAGATGCCTCGAAATGCGTGCCCACTGGCACGCAAACCGAGGCGATGACATAAAGGCACGAAATGCAATGATGGGCTTACACCAATATGAGAGGGTCTCAGCCAGACTCACACGGGATGCCGGAATGATAAGAATGAGATGCCTCGAAATGCGTGCCCATTGGCACGCAAACTGAGGCAGAGATGAAATGAGAAAAAAACAGATAAAACCGAAGTGCCTCGAAGTGCGTGCCCACAGGCGCGCAAACCGAGGCAGAGGCATACGCAATGCCAATCGGATAAAATAGAGTGCCTCGAAATGCGTGCACACGGGCACGCAAACCGAGGCGATGATGAAATGAGAAAATCGGATAAAACCGAAGTGCCTCGAAGTGCGTGCCCACAGGCGCGCAAACCGAGGCAGAGATATGCGATGCAAAATCGGATAAAAATGAAGTGCCTCGGAGTGCGTGTCCACGGCGCGCAAACCGAGGCGATGATAAAATGAGAAAATCGGATAAAACCGAAGTGCCTCGAAATGCGCGCACACGGGCACGCAAACCGAGGCAGAGGCATACGCAATGCCAAGCGGATAAAACAGAGTGCCTCGAAATGCGTGCACACAGGCACGCAAACCGAGGCGGAGGCATACGCAATGCCAATCGGATAAAACCGAAGTGCCTCGAAATGCGTGCCCACAGGCGCGCAAACCGAGGCGATGATGGAATGCAATGAGATGGCATACGGAATGCAACGATGGGCTTACACCAACATGGGAGAGCCTCAGCTCACTCACATAGGAGGCCGTCGGATAAAAAACAAAGTCGCCTCGAAACGCGTGTCCGCGGACACGCAAATCGAGGCAATGATGTAGAAACATGAAAAATGCAAATTGGGCTTACGCCAACATGAGATAGCCTCAGCCACGCTCACATAGGCTGCCAGAATGATAAGAATGAGATGCCTCGAAATGCGTGCCCATTGGCACGCAAACCGAGGCAATGCAAAAAAGATGCAAATGGCATAGGGAATGATATGCAAGCATGGCAATGGAATTTCAGCACCTAAATAAAGGGGACAACAGCCCCGAAACAATTCGAAATGACACTCGAAGCATGCATTCATCCCGAAAATGTGAAATTAAGCCCCGAAATGGCCTATAGCCATGCTATACATGCAAAATGTGATCATGGCAGCAAGAACAGTAGCAAGACAGTCCCAAAAATGGCATTTTTTCAGTAGTAAACATGGCCTAAATGCAAGCATAGATAGATCAAACAAAGCATGCAAAGTTAGTGGCCAAAAGAGGGGTATTGAGACAAGTGATATATGCAAACCCCAAATGGATAAACTTTATTCTACAACATTGAAGATTAGCTAAAAATAAGCATATATTCAGAAGATGACATTCTCAAAATCAGAACACAATCATGCTAAAAGATCCATGCAAAATAGGCTCCAAATAGGCTATATCAAGAGACATGCCAAACTATACATCAAAAAGCAAACTTTTCTTCATGAAACATGTAAAGGGGGTCAAAATAAGACCAAAGTCAGTAGGGGTCGAAGCCCCAAAAACAAATAGAGATAGGTCAAAATTGCATGCAAAAAGTGGCACACTTGATGAATATTGAAGGAAGTGGTATATACAAGCACCAAATGGGGTTGAGCCTCTCTACAATGTTGTAGAGGGGCTCAAAACAAGGAAGAAAGAAGTAGGGGTTGGACCCCTAAAAACCAACACAAATAGGTCAATTTTAGCATGCAAAAATGTGACAAACTTGGTGAATATTGAAGGAACTAGTATATAGAAATACCAAATGAAGTTGAGCCCTTCTACAATGTTGTAGAGGGGCTCAAAATGAGCACAAAAGTAGTAGGGGTCGGAGCCCCAATTCTCAACCAATTAGAGTATAGAAATGAATCAAGAAAAAGCCCTAAAAGTTGATTTTGAAGACTTACCCTTGAAGACTGTCTTTCTTTGATTCTTGGCTTTGATTTGGAGCTTCTCAACCTCTGAAATTCACTTCCTAGCTGCTGGAGTGGTGGTAGGGATGGTGAGGCTAGGTGTTGATGAAGAGAAGACCTTAACACTTGAAGCTTTTTTGAGGTTTTAAGCCAAGGACATGGAGGTTTTTGAAGATGATTCCTTGAGACCAATTTTTCCAACCTTGAAGAAGGAGAGGGAGGGCCCCTCAAATAGGCAAGAAATGGGGTGTAAAAGGGGGAGGGAAAGCACCCAATCTTTCCCTCCCGAAATATCCCCCGGATGCCCCGGGATATGCTGAAAGATATCCGGACAGCTGGGACAGGCTGGAAAGCAGGAAGCTGGCCGGCCAGGTAAATTTGTGGGAGGTGGCCGGCCGGCCACCCCACCTGGTCGGCCAGCCACTCACCATGGCCGGCCGGCCACCCCAAGAAAATGAACAGAAGATTTTCTGGCCGACCAGTATAGAAAGGTGTCCTCCCAAGTGTGTAGAATAAGGCCCCATGGTTGGAATTTGGCAACTCTGAAGCAGGAGTCACAACATAGAGCTTGAAGGAGAGGCCCAAAAATGAAACCAACCATTGCTGGCCGACCACCATACCAAAGTGTCCTCCCAGATGTGTAGAACAAGGATCCAAGGTTTGAATTTGGCAACATTGAACCAAGAGTCACAACATAGAGCTTGAAGGAGAGGCCCAAAAATGAAATCAACCAATGCTGGCCGACCACCATGCCAAAGTGTCCTCCAAGATGCCCTCATCACAGATATGTAGCTTTGGTTGGAAGAAAATACCCCTATGGTGTTCAACATTGGCCCGGAAGTGAGCAAAACGGGCTCCGGAGGAGCGAAACTGGTTATCTGGGATAATTGCTGGCTTCTCACCCCCCAGTGATCTTCCTGATGTTGAAACAGAGGTACCTGCCAAGTTTGAACAAAAACAAATGAGAAATGAATGTTCGGGGCCAAAACCGAGCAAATCGGGATCCTGAAAATGAGCTGCGGGTGCCGGAAGTGGTGTTCAGCAGCGAAGTGGGCATCTGCGACCCCAGTGTCCTCTGGAATGACGAAACAGAGATACCTGCCAAAAACCGGAGAAAATGGATGCGAAATGAATGCTCGGGACCAAAACCGCGCAGTTTAGGGTCCCGAAAACCGGCTACAGATACCGGAAGTGGCACACGACCACGAAGTGGGCATTAGGGGCCCCAGGGTTCCTCGGAACATTAAAACAGAGGTCTCTGCCAAAAACCGGAGAAGGCGGAGATGGTTGGGCGGTCCCGAGCCGAGGCACACGGCCTAACGGCCCCGAAAACCGGGAACCGGGCTCCGAAATGGGCAAAATGGCCTACGGCCACGAAAAGTAGCTCACGGCCACCGGGAGATAATCTGCGGGACCACTCGCTTCCCTTAGGGAAGAAAACAGAGAAAACCGAGCCTGGTTCGCAAACCGAGACAAGGTAGGGAAGATGGTTCGGAGGTCCGGAGGCAGGGCGCGCGGCCGCGACTCTGAGACTTCGGAACGAGCACAGTATGCAACATCACCGAGCGCTCAACCGGTGACGTCTGAGTCTTAAGGTCGGTCAAAAATGGGGTGTCTACACTGCCTCTCTTTTTTTTTCTGTGTCTCTCATCCATCTCTCTTCTCTCTATCTTTTTCATCTATCTTCTCTTTCTGTCTATCTTCTCTATCTCTTCTTTTTTTCTCTTTCGCTCTCTCGCTCATCTCTCTCTGTCTCTCTCACTTTGTCTATATCTTTTCACCCATTTTTCATCTTCTTCTCTCTCTTTTCTTTCTCTCTCTTATTCACCACTCTTCTCTCTCTATCTGTCTATTTGTCTCTCTCTCTCTCTCTTTCTTTCTCTCTCTCTCTCTGTGTCTTATTCATTTATCTCTTCTCTCATCTCTTTTCTCTCTTTGTCTCTTTCACTCATCTCTTTTCTCTCTATCTCTCTCACTCATCTCTCTTCTCTCTATCTCTCTCAGCTCTCTCTCGCTCATCTCTCTTCTCTCTGTCTCTCTCGTTCATCTCTTTTCTCTCTATGTTTCTCTCGCTCATCTCTCTTCTCTCTCTGATTCTCTCGTTTATCTCTCTTCTCTTTCTATCTCTTTTTTTGTCTTTCACTCTCTATCTCTTTCTCTTTCTCTCTCTTTCTCTCTCTCTCTCTCTCCCACTGTGTTCGCGTTGTTCACTCTCTCCCTTCCGTCTTCTCTATTTACTGAGCTCCCTCTCGATTTATCGATCCACTACAAGAAAATGCACTTTTAGCGACCACTTTGTCTCTTTCTCGCTCACCACTCTGTCTCTGTTTCTCTCTCTCTCTCTCTTCTTTATCTGTCTCTCACTCATCTCTCTCTCTCTCGCCACCCATCTCCTCTACCACCTTCACTACTACTGTAAACGCCATTTCACTACCACCACTACTACCACGGTCGTCATTTCATCTCTACGACTACCATCACTACTACTATCGCCACCTCCACTACAACCACTACCATTATTGCCACTACTACTACTACCATTACCGCTTTTTCACCCCTGCCACTCTATCTACTCTACCACTACGACAACTTCACCACTAATCTCCTTCGCCATCACCACCACCACCACCACCACCACCACCATCATCTCTTATCCACCACCTTCACCACTACTGCCACTTCCTCTCCTCTACCACAAAATATTACCTCTCTTCTCTCTCTCACTCATCACTCTTCTCTGTCTGTCAGTCTTTGTCTCTGTCTCTGTCTCTTTCTCTTTCTCTTTCTCTCTTTGTCTCTCGCTCATCTCTCTTCTCTTTATCTCTCTCATCTCTCTATCTCTCTTCTCTCTCGCTTATTTGTCTTCTCTCTATCTCTCTCTCTCTGTGTCTCTCTCGCTCATCTTTTTTCTCTCTTCGTCTCTCTCTTTTTCTATGTCTTTCTCTCGATCATTTCTTTTCGCTTTCTTTCTCTCTCTCTTTGTCTATCTCTCGCTCATCTCTTGTTTCTCTCTATTTTTCTATGTCTCTCTCTCTCTATATCTCTTTCTCTCTGTGTCTCCCTGTCTCTCTCTCTTTATATCTCTTTCTCTCTTTGTCTCTCTCTCACTTATCACTCTTCTCTCTCTCTTTCTCTCTGTGTGTCTATTTGTCTGCCTCTCACTCTTCTCTCTCTCTTTCTCTTTATGTGTCTGTCTGTCTGTTTGTTTCTCTCCCCCATTGTGTTCACCTTGCTCACTCTCTCCTTCATCTCCTCTCTATTTACCGAGCTCTCCACTACAAGAAAATGCACTTTTAGCGACCACTTTGTCTCTCTCTCGCGCATCACTTTGTCTCTGTCTGTCTTTCTCTCTTTTTCTCTCTCTCTCTCTCTCTCTCTCTTTTTCTCTCTCTCTCTCTTCTCTATCTGTCTCTTACTCATCTCTCTCTCACCACCCATCTTCTCTACCACATTCACCACTACTGCAAATGTCATTCCACTACTACCACTACTACAACTGTTGTCACTCCACTTCTACAACTATCATTACTATCACCATCGCTACCACTCCACTACCACCACTACTATTATCATTACCTCTCGTCCACCACCGCTATTCTATCTCCTCTACCACTACCACAACTTCACCACTTATCTCCTTCACCATCACTACCACCACCACTATCACCTCTTATCCACCACCTTCACCACTACTGCCACTTCCTATCTTCTACCCAAAAAAATTAGTTCTTGATTTTTAGTAACCAAAAAAAAAAATGGGTCGTAAAAAAATATTTTTCATTGTCCACAAAAAATTAACTTTATTTTAATGAAAAATATTATCCCTACTTCTACCAAATAAAAAAAAAATAATAATTTTTTATTCATTAAAATAAATATGAAACAAATAAATTTTCAACCTTACTAAATGAAAAAAAAAGAATCATTAACCATAAAAAAAATTATTTTAACAAAAAATAATTTTTTTTGGCAACGGCATCCTCCGTTGCGAAAAAAAAAAGAGTCATTTTATTATTTAAATATTCATTTATAATGAAATTCAAAAAAAAAAAATTCCAAAAAAATTCCAAAAAAATTGCCCCCTCTATCCATTCCCGCTCGGGTTCCCCCTACCCCAAACCCAAAATCCCCAATCTCAAAAATCCCTAATCTCTTCCCCCCCTCCCTTTTTGCATTCCCGCTCGGGTTTCCCCCCACTCCAAACCCAAACCCAAAATCCCCAATCTCTTGAACCAAAATCCCCAATCTCAAAATCCCTAATCTCTTCTTACGTCTCTCTCTCTCTCTCTCTCTCTCTCTCTCTCTCTCTCTCTCTCTCTCTCCATCTCAATTTGTTTCAGATGCTGATTCGGATGATTCACGGTCGAGGAGGAAGAGGAAGAGGAAGAGCAGGAGTTCTAGGCATAGAAGTAGGAAATCGGAATCAGTCGGTGATAGTGAATCGGATGAGTTGAGTGACCAATGCCATTGCCTAGGGCTGAAGGACATATTAGTTATGGAGGGGCACTCAGGCCTGGTGAAGGTGATGCCATTGCTCAGTACGTTCAACAAGGAAAGCGTATCTCACGGAGAGGTGAAGTCGGTCTTTCAGCTGAGGAGATTCAAAAATTTGAGAGCCTTGGGTATGTGATGAGTGGTAATAGGCATCAAAGGATGAATGCTATTCGTATTAGGAAAGAAAACCAGGTTTATAGTGCGGAAGATAAGAGGGCTTTGGCAATGTTTAACTATGAGGAGAAGGCAAAGCGGGAACAGAAGGTTATGGCTGATCTGCAGCGGCTGGTGCAACGCCACATCGGACGGGATTCTGGCCCTTCTCATGATCCTTTTGCTGGAAGGGAAGGTTATGGCTGATCTTCATGTATGTTCACTGCTTTCCTTTCATTGTTTATTTCTTTTCAATATAGTGTCTGAGAGAAACAGGAGGAAGAAGCTCAATGATAGACTCTTTGCACTCAGGGCTGTGGTCCCCAAAATTAGCAAGGTCTTTTATTTCTCTCTCTCTATTTTTCTCTCTCATCCATTTTCAATTATAAAATTAACAAAAAAAATTGATCAAGTGTTATGAAAATTTGAAAACTAAAACAAGAGATGTTATGAAAATCACAGAATCTATTAAAATGTAAATCAAATTAGAAAAATTGATGTTAGTCAATTTAATTTTGATGAAGTGTTGTGGTGATGTTGAATTAGATGGACAAGGCATCCATAATCAAAGATGCAATTGACTACATCCAAGAATTGCATGAGCAAGAGAGGAGGATCCAAGCTGATTTAATACAGCTTGAATCTGGAAAATTGAAGAAAAATGCAGTTTTTGACTTGGATCAAGAGATTCCAACCTTCTCAAGACTCAAGAAAAAGAGAATTGATCATAGTTATGATTCAAGGAGATCAACCACTTCTTCCATTGAAGATCTTGAAGTCAGTCTTTGATTAAGATTTGATTAATAATTGTTTAGTTTCTGGATATAGTTTTGTGTATATGTATGAATGTGTATGTATGTGTGAATATGCAGTTGAGTGTGTCATATATTGGGGAGAAGACAGTGGTAGTGAGCTTGACATGCTCCAAAAGGACAGAAACAATGGTAAAGCTTTGTGAAGTGTTTGAAACTTTGAAGCTCAAAATTATTGCTGCCAACATCACTTGTTTCTCTGGCAGAGTTTTGAAAACTGTCTTTGTCCAGGTTTCTCTCTCTCTCTCTCTCTCTCTCCCCTTTAATTTCCACAACCTTTGTATGAGTTTGGGGTTGCTTCTTGCGTCTCTTGGTGGGATTCACTCCAAGTTTATTCAAATAATTTAAATTGTTTATTTTTTATAATATAATAAATAAATTATTTAAGTAGAAAATTAAATTAATTAGATATTAATAATTATATAATCAAATTATATTTGTAAAAAAAAAAAAGAAGTGATTTTGTGAAGAGCTTTTTTAATTTTTTTAAAACAAATATGATCAAATTTTATACCTATCAATATATAATTAACCGTACTTTTAACATAATGACTTACTTGACCGGTGTTATAAAATTTAGGTCAAGTTTGGGTACTTCTCAAAAAGTCAAAAAGTCAAAAAGTTACTCAAAAAGTTAAAAAGTTAACACTATTCACCAAAAGTCAACAATTACGACTGCACAATTCCCAATTCGAATTTTTCCCTACAAATTAATTTTTATAATTTTTTATTACACATTTTTCCATAAAAAGTCAAAAAGTTAACCCAAACATCCATATTTTCAACCTCAATTTTTTAGTCCAAAACAACAAAAAGTACACTTATTTAGGACACCCTAAACAACCCCTTACCATTCAAATAACCTTGATAGACCCGAAGTGGGTTAGGTGCTAGGCACAATAGCTTGATGTGACCCTTCGTGTGGGTTAATTTCTACTCTATTTCGATGATATGAATTATTTATATTATAAAATTTATTAATTTATGAAAAATTTAAGTTATTCAGATATTTGTAATTATATAATTAGATTTTAATTATTTTTTATTTAAATAAATCACTATTATCAAAATCATATTTGTCTTTTATTTTTTTAAAATAAATATAATTTTATATGCAATTATAAATATTTGATTAATTTAATTTTTTTAGAAAATTTTACTATGTAAATGATTCTAATCATTAAAATAAATCCAAAATTTTACTTTTTTAATTTTAATTATGGGATTTTTTTTTTTAGCTTATCGTATATGTTTTGTTTCATGAGTGGTGTAGGATCATGGTTGGTAGAAGTTAAGGACATGTTTGGGTTGCTAGTTTTTTAAGTGTGTCTGTTTTATATCTATGTATCTCAATTTGTTTCAGTGATTGTAATTTTAAGGATATTTAAGTCATTTTAGCTATATGCTTTATCATAGTGGTGGGTGAGATTTGATGCCTATTTTTTAAATTTGTTGAAGATCTCAATTTTATAGGTAAAGTTGATATGTTGTGAGACTGCTATGTCATAATATTAATGATTTAAATTGTTCATCTCATATGACAAGTTGAGAAAAATATACATATAAAAAATAAATTGCTCAGATGTAAATAATTGTATGATCAAATCACATATATATTATAACAAATTGATGATCTATTCTTAAAAATATACCAATCGTATAAATATAAATGATCTAATAATATGGCAATCGACATTAAACGACTTGATTTTTTATATAAATAATTTTCTCAATTAGTTATATAATATTAACAATTTAAATTATTAAAATAAGTCAAAACGAGTCAAACAATGGGTCAATTCTACAGTGAAGTTGAGATTTTCAACTTTACCAAATCTGGAATTTTAAATATGGGGGCTTCCTATTGGTTCCTTATTGTTAGGATATGGCCGCCTCCGCAGCGGATACGTACTACCAAAGGGCTGACCTTGGACCTTGATTGAAATATTTAGGACTGTTAGAATTGGATTAAAACCACCCTAAAATTCAGAGACCCTTTTCACTTAATTCGTCTGTTACTCTTCAGATAATGCTTTGGATTTACTAACACCCACGAAATTACAATCGATTGTCTATCTGATCCCCAGATTTGCTTCGATTCCAAGGTAAACAAAGCCTCTGATTTTTGAAATCCGATTCACAAGCACTTTGTTTTCTTAACTTTCTTGTTTTTTTGATTACTGTTTGTTTAGTGTTAGATCGGATGGCTGAAGGGGGATTTCAATCTCGTTATGTGAAGCTGACCAAAGATCAAGGGCCTTTGGAGGATATTAAGCCTGGAGAACTTAATCAGCCCATTGATGTTCCTCAGGTCTATATCTCTATCTTTCTATGTATGGATTCATATGTATACATATATATATATATATAAATGCACTCACATTTATAAATTACAACCCTTGTATGAATGTTTAGTGAGAGAATTGTGATGTTTTTGTGGGATTTTGCTGTTATTCAACACTTCTCTGTATGTTGATTTGGATTTGAATCTTCAATGGAGTTTGGGTTTTGTTTTTGTTGTCAAATCGAAGAAAAAAATAAGGAAAATGTTTGAGACCCACAAAAACTACCACAATTTGACCCAGAATTGTGGTACAATTGGTGTCAACTTGTTACACCCAGTAGTCTAAAATTGCGGACCTCTAGCATTTCTTCAAAAAAAAAAAAAAAAAAACTTGGCACACACAACCGTCTAAGCACGAGAGACTTGTGGGAGAAGATGGGACTCCAATTGGGTTTCTAGTTTGGGAGTTAGAGTCGGATATCACTCTAGGCAAACTAGTTCCATGTGGGATTTGATGACTAACAAAAAAAAATGTTGTATTTGATGCTATAGTAGTTAAATTTTTATGTTTTTTTGTAATTAGCATTAACACATAATTATATTGTTATTAATTATTTTTATTTTTATTTTTCAGATATTTCCCATGTAGGAGTGTGCTTCTTATGGAATGCATGCCTGTGGAGAATGTGGTTAACTTTTGTTTTTGTTATCTACGAAGAATGATGAGAAAAACATTTAATTTTGGTTTATGTTATTTTGAATTATGAACAAAATCATGTATTTAAACATTATATATGTATTATGGAACATTAAGTAATGGGATAATTTTGTTGATGTGGAATTATGAATGGAAGAATATTTTATTATGAATAAATTGTTATTTTTATACAGGAATTTTTATATTATTATGCAATTATTATGGGGAAATTTTAATATTTTTAATAATTTTATCGGAGGATTTTTTTCTTTTTTGTGACGGCACTACACCGTCGCAAAAAACAGAAAATTTTATTATTTTTATTGATTTTGTTACAGGTTTTACTTTTTGCGACGGCACTAAATTGTCACAAAAAATAGAAATTTTATTATTTAAAATAGAAATTTTATTATTTTTTTAATACTTTTTGTGACGGTAGTACACTGTCGCAAAAAATAGAAATTTTAATATTTTTAATACTTTTTGCGACGGCACCACACCGCCGCAAAAACAGTGTTTTTGCCGTTGCAAAAAAAAAAAAAAGCCTATTAGCGACGGCATTTTTTGCCGTCTCAAATAACATTTTTAGCGACGGTAAAATAGTGCCGTCGCAAAAAGTCAAGAAATTTCAAACATTATTAGCGACTGCAAAGTGCCGTCGCAAAAGACAAAAATGCCGCCGCAAAACATTAGCGACGGTACTGTGCCGTCGCAAAAACCCCCCCAGTTGCGACCCCCCTCTTGCCGTCGCAAAAAGTTTTTTGCGACGGCATTAGGAGTATTAGCGATGCCATTTTACCGTCGCAAAAAACTGAAATTTTAGTAGTGTATAGTGGTGTAATAATGAAAAATAAATAAATAATGAATCTTTTAAGTGTATATATGATTCTAAATAATATAAATAATTCTTCAAATTGATAAATTTTATCAAAAAATTTATTGAGAAATATTAATATGTGACTTAAATTCATTTGAGACATGAAACTCAGAACATACTCATTCAATCTCCACCATGCACTCAAATTCTAAGCACAAATCTGGACATAAATTCTAGATTCTTAGACTTGACCAAGTAATATATATTAGATCATATTACATTATTCGTGTGTGGGTTAGTTGATTACCCTGAATTCTCGAACAGTTTACTATTTTTTTATTTTTTATTTTTTAAGAGAAATAAGAAACTTCATTCATAAAAACGTCAAGTTGCAATACAAACAAAGAACTAAGAACATGAGTAAGCCATAAAGGAGCATGAATGAAAGAAAAACAAGCTAAGGATATGTCCTAGAAGCTAAAACAGAGCCAGTCAAGCAAACATCCTGAATAGCAATAAGCGAGAGCTTGGGTAGCATCAGAATCCTTTGCAAACTCCTCCCACTGACGATGAACACCTGCAAAAATCAACACACAAAACAAAAGCTAATACAAGTTATAGGTGGATAGTACGTCGTTGGGGAGCTCGTGTTGAGTTTGACACACTGGTGGACCTAGAAATACTACCTTTATTGATAACACTGTAGTACACAAAATATTTTTACACAATCACACACTAATACACTTTACTTTTCCACTCACACATTTATTCAAGCACTCACACTTTGTGTCTTCCTCACACAAGACTTTGAGACACTTCACACTAGATAGTGCTTGACCACTCACTTTGGACTCATTTTGGACTCACTCTTCTTTCACTCAATTGTCCAATTGTCTAATTGTTTAGTACATGCACTCATTTCATATTTATTCTAGTTAAAGAACTTTTTAGAATACACTTATACTTTCCCTACACTCTAGAATAATCTAGATTACTCTAGTACATATTAGGGCTTTCTATACTTCTCTAGAATATTTTAGAACCTTCTGGAACTTTCTAGATTTCTCTAGTTTTCTCCAAACTTCTTTAATGTTCCGAAACCTTCTAGGATATTCTAGAATCTTTCGGATTTCTCTAGGTCTTTCTAGAATCTTCTAGAATCTTTAATTTTGTTGTGTGTGTAATGTTATTTTTTCAAGTATTTGGGTTCGAATGTGGAGTCTGTAATCCACTTAGTTTTTTTTGTTTGTTTGAAGCGTGATTCACCTTGCTATATTACATTTTAACACTTACTTCATAACCTCTTCAAACTAACCATGCGTGTGACTATTAGGACAATAATATAAAGATTGACACATAATCAAATCAAATGTGACTTTGACAACACTTCATCTTGTAGATTCATTGAGTAGTCTACCAGCGGATTGCTTGTCCCTAGTCTTCAAATTGGCAAAGTAAGTAAGTTTAAGCAACCAGAAAATTATCAGAAATGGTTTTCATCATTAGTCCTTATTGTTGGGATTTATTTCATATCCGCAAACACAAACAGAAGCAAGCACAATCACGCGAACACAAAGATTTATGGGTTTGACACAAACCTGTTTGCGTTCACAGATGAGAGAGATAATCCATTATAAACTGTATGGAATTAATCCATGGCCACTTTACTTACTCTGAAATTCTCACAAATGTGAATGAGCATTGTAGGCATCGTCGGAATGTATGGATGGCAAACTTAAGGAGGAATTATTTCAACAAACAATCCATGGTCATTTCTTTCCCTTCTTGCTGTCGTTGTACTGCTTTTACTCACCGTGATGCATACCGTATTTGCCATTCTCTCTTATCATCCTCATCCTTAGGCAAATATGTAGGCCTTAAAAATGTTGTTTGTTGTTCTCTGAATCAAATGTATTTCGATTAATTATAAAATGTAATGAATAATCACTCAATCGGTTGTGGACATTGTCATTTGACAATAAAATTCAGAAAACAGAATATGTAGCTTCACTTAAAGGGAGTTCGTATCCCAAAAATTAAAAAACTCAACCAAACAAGTATGCTTTTTTACGACCCAACACAGGAAATTTGAATGGCCAGGCTATTTTCACTCATGTTTCCTCAAAATTAAATTTAAACTAAAAAATAACTAAAATTAAAATTAAAACCAAAGCAAATAACAAAGAACACTACCTTTCCTCAAAAAAAAAAAAAAAAAAAAGAAAAAAAAAATGAAAACTACTTAATATTCCAACTGTAATACACCCAGACAGTACTTTTTCATCTATTCAAATGCAAAATATAATGAAACGCTACAACTAATAGCTGTTCAATTCGCTTGAGAAATTAAAATGTCCAAAATGCGAACGCAAAAGATGCCATCAGGCAACACCATCTGTAACAAATGAAGTCTGTTCTCTACACACTTCGGAAATGGAAAACCACGCAAAGTCTTCAGAGTACTACTACAGATGAAAACACAAGGCGATGCAACAAATTCTACATTCACCTATACGAATCTGCACGCTTTGGCCTTCTTTGAACAACAGCCTCAATCTTTTCCAGCACCGTAGGTGTTAGTAATGGGATGACATCAATGGCCTTCATGTTCTCCTGAATCTGCATTAATGAAAAATCATGGCTTTTAATATGGAAATATATATATACAAATATATTAGAGACAAAAAGAAAAGACCAATGAAAATGAGACATTAATGAAGGCAGAGCATACATGCCACATTGCTTAGTGACACATTGCAAGATCAACCTTAAATATGTCTTTGCATAGTGCTTACATAGTAAATGTGTATCCCATAGCCATCCATATCTATAACTATTATTTTTAAAAAGAAAAGATAAATCAGAAAATTTGATGACACTCAAATTGGATTTAAACAGTTAAAAAAAAGCAAGTAAACTTGTATACAACACTATTGCATATAACATATAAAGAATAAAAAGAAAATGTACAAGGACAATAAAAACAATGTAGATTTGATATTGAAATGGAATTTGTGCAAGACCTACTAAAAAAACATAAAGTGGTTGGCCCTTTGCTCAAAGAATGGTATGAGTTTATATATAATACAATACTAAAAATTATACATATATATTTTACGAATGTATATTGGCTGTACCCGTATCCTAATTTTTAGGACTTTTCCCTATTTTTCATTTCTTAGTTTAGAACAAAATCTGTTTCATTAACACAAACAATTCATGAAGAAAAAAATGCTGAAAGAAGGACAAAACTTCACAAGTGAAATCCATTTGCAAAAGCATGAGCTCTGAAATACAAAACCAACCTAGGTAGAGAAAATCAAAAGAAAATCAAATAAAAAGAAAACAAAACCACAAAACCCCAGAATTGCACCCTTGAGACCAAACTGACCCGAGACTCTTTTGTAGCACCAGTAATAACGGATGAGACATTAGGCTTTGTAGCACACCACGCGATTGCAAGTTGAGATAAAGGCATACTTAGTTCATCTGCAATTGGTTTCAATCCATTAACCTTTTTCAGTACATCCTCCACCAACGATCTGCTAGCAAGATTCTACCATACAAAAATATAAAAATCAGATATATGAAAAGACAAAAATAAAATAATATAAAGATGCTGGTGAGGTGAGGCACCACAAGTTAGAAGTATGAAAATGTCAAATCATCAACTACACAACTAGCTTACTGTGTGAGTGAAATTCCGATCACACTGCCCTCCTTAGTGAATCAGCCGTAGAACACAGGCAGAATAGATGGCTCCCTGCAATCTGCACAGAAAGAAAAGGCTCCGGCGGTGGTTCTTCCACCCGGGGGCACTCCGACGATCAAGTCAGTACTCAATATCTCTCAAAGATAATACAAGTGCTTAAATTAATGCTCAAGACTCAAAATTGCGTACCTTAGACCCGCCGGGGGTGCCCTTCTTTTATAGTCTTTCTCTGTCCTAGTCCTACTAGAAGTCTCACTTCTATGGACTCTCATTCAGTACTTACTCTGGACTCTACAAGAGATAAGGATAGACTCCCTAAGAATACTATCCTTATCCATCTTGAAGTCTTTCTTCATTCTAGGACGCTTGCCCCTTATCTGATCATCTCGGATTCCGATATCTTCAGCGGTAACCCCGGACTCCTGTATTCTCGCAGATAACCTCGGCAACTCTGAGATAACCTCGGCATAACTACCACGGCACGTGGCACCTCGGCTGACACTTCGGTGTCATCTCGGCCATGTGTTGGTATTCAAAAAATACATCCCCACAACTGCCCCCTAGGTTCTATCACCTCGGTATTCTGAGATGATGGAACCTACATTTGAACTTCTTTCTCGTACATCGGCTTAAGAACTTATAGCCGAGATCATCTATTCCAGGCCGAAATGTCTTCTTTTCAAGAACAAGAATTCACACGAACTCCCCCAAGTGCATGAGCTGTCATGCATCATTTTTCAACCGTTCTCCTAACGCGTTTTACCCTTATTGGTCCGTGTTGGGGACGCGCCTGTAGGCCGTCTTTTCTCTGCTTGCGCCATCTGACGCGTGCGTTGCCCTAGGCACAATAATTACCCTATTTTTGCCGCCGTTTCACCTTTTGAACAAAAACATTTGCCTCTCTCTCTTCATTCTTTACTTTTTGCATTCGAGTTTTCCCTACTTTCTCTCTCTCCGAACCTTCCCAAATCCGCCATTGCTCTTGCTCTAAGCTCTGCAACTGGTTTTATTCCTCCATTCTTGCGAAGCTTTGGCCACTGTTGCCTCTGTCGTCTGATCTCGGCGATACTCACTCCGGCCTTCATCTTTTCTGGTAAGCAACTGGCTTTTCTCCTCTAGTTCTTGATTTTTTCTGGAACTTCTTGCTACTTGACTGTTCTGCTTACTATTTGATTTGTGAATCGTTCATCTGAGTGTGTATTATTCCCTGGTTCTTGCATATGTTATGAACACTTGTACTGTTGCACCTCTTGTTCTTGGTCTTCCACCCTTTGTGTTCTTGAATCTGAGGCTTCGTTTTTGCTTTTCTGTTTTCCAGATTTCTGTCCTTCATACTCGTTCTTCGTAGATTTAGGTTTGGGATTTGTCTATAGAACCTTTAATTCTTAGGGAAAACTGCAACAATCTTTTGCCAGTATTCACCTAGGTTTAAGCCGAGGTACCAGTAACCCTTCAAGATCACACTGTTTCTGTAGCCAAGTGCCTTTGCTCCAAAAGCCATGGGTATGTGGAGACACAGAGTAAATTCCCCAACCAAACTCGAATTCTTTAGGCAAGAGTTCTCTATCCCTGCCGATGTTCACCTTAGGCTAGCTGGGGATGACGATTCCATTATGCCTACTGACAATACAATGCCCTTTCCCGTTATAGCGTTTATTGAGTGTGGACTTCGGCTCCCACTTAATCCCCTTTTTCGTGAAGTTCTCCACTACTACACTTTGAACCCTATGCAACTCACCATCAACTCCTACAGGATACTTAACGGTATAATAGCCTTAGCTCAACAGGAGAATGTTAGAATTACTCTCGCCGACATCCAATTCTGTTACACTATGTGCGCTCTCAATCTGAAAGAAAAGGGCTTTGTATATTACCTTAAGCCAAGGTCTACCGAATTTAAAATTGTAGCCGACCTTCCTGACTCCAACAAAGGTGCTGGGGATGACTACCTTATTGCATCTGGTAACTGGGAGTTTGGCCCAGATGAGGAAGTCCATCTCTACCCTCTTCCCCGAACAGTTAAAGAGGGCAAGGGTAAGAGCCCAGCGTCAATTACTTAGCTGTTGTTTGTTTTTCTCCAAGTATACAAGAGTTTTTATTTGTTTCTGATGTTGTGCTCCTTGTTGCAGACGTTCGTAAGCCTCCCAAAAATTTTCGCCAGTCTTACTTCCTCGGCAAAGACTTAAAGAAGCTTCTGGATCTTCCTATCCAAAAGCGAAAAGCTCCAGTCTTACTGAATTTCATCCCAGCACACAGATCAACTCTTCCCGACGTTCCAAGAAAGAAAAAAAAGAGCTCCTCTTTTCTTACTGTAGTAACTCAAATCGCATCCACATCTCGGACTGATCAAGGTTCAACTTCTGATCCAGCCGATCATCCTTCAACCTCGGCACCATACTTGGTACCGATTTCTGAAAGAAAGCGTCGGCGACGTCTTGTAAAAACTGCCGAAATGGTTCGCCCGAGACCTGTCGCCCAAGACCTTCTGGCCGACCTACCAGACGATGTTGATGCCATTCCGACCCAACCGATGCCCCCACCAAAACCCAGACGAATAAAGAAGGCTCTGCCAAAGACCAAGGCTACTGATGCTGAAGCCGAGGACGCTGTACCCATCTCTCCACTGGCTGAGAACATGAAGAATGCTTCCTCCTCGGCTAAAAGGTCTGCTGAAACTCAACCAGCAGAGCCACAAAAATCAAAGAGGCCGAAGTCTTCTTCTGGCACAACTTCAAGATCCAAAGTGCCCAATGTCCCTTGGACACCTGCAATCACTCTGGAGAACGAGCCAGTCTTGGCTAGTGACAGTGCTGATGACATAAACATTGGCGTTGCACTAAGCACAGCCCTTCTTCTCCCAGGCGATCTTGAAAAGAACGCCGAGATGAGTGAGTTTGAAAATTACGCCTTTATGCTCCAGCGTAGCGTTCAAGTCAGTGTCTTTTACTTGTTGACTTGTTCTTATCTTTTTCATACTTGCAGAGTTCTGTAATTAGCTTTTTGCGTCTGTGTTTCTTTTAGGCGATCCAGCATGCACACTCCTTCTCCATGCAGTCCTTCGAGACTAGGGAGAAGTTGAATGACTTGAAGAAGGAATTTACAAGCCTTCAAAAGATAAATAAAGGTCTTCAAGCAAAAATGAAGAAATTAGAAGATCAGGCCGAGGCTGCTACAAAAGCCCAAACACTAGCCGAAGAAAAGGCTGAATCTTTAGAGGCCATTAAAAATGTTGCTGAGGCTCAGAAGAAAGAGGCTGAGGGGAAAGCAGCTCAGGCCGAGAAGGAGCTCGCGGATGCCTTGGCCACGAAGTCGGCTGAAATGAAAAAAGTTGATGAAAAGGCTTATGCCCAGGGCATAGCCGATGTCACTGAAGACTACAAGCTCCAAGTCAGGCAGGCATGCAATAAGGGATTTTCCCTGGGTTGGATGTCCCTGGCGAAGAAGCTTGATCTTCCTGCTGACTCACCCTGGCGCAAGGCTGAAGCCATTCCTTTGCCGTTTCCTCCTCCTCCTCCTCCAAGTCAGACTGAAGAGGAAGCTGAATCTGAATCCCAGGCTGAGGATGAGGATGAAGACAACAATGATGATGAAGCCTTGGTGAGGAAATCCAAGGATGCCACTAAGACCAAGTCACCTCCTCAGGGTGATCAAGTCCTGGACTTAACCCAAGAGGAGGACGAGGAGGTTGAGATGGTGCCTAAGGAGGCGGACTCAGTTCACTTATCATCTGACCTTCTTTTGGCTGAGAGAAATGTTGAAACAACTCTTGCTGAGATTGATGCCGAGATAGCGGCAGACAAGGAGAGCGAGGTTGCGGTTCAAAAAGATGCCGAGGTCGTGCTCCCAGAGACTACCGATGTCCAGATCCAGAATGTTCCTGAAGCTGAAGAATCATAGCTTTTTTCCTTTATCTTTTGTACTTTGTTTCTTTTCTTTGCTCTTGTTAATGTTCCCTGAATAATGTAAGCTTCTTGTTTATGGCCGATGTGCCTTTCTTTGTGGCTTTAGAACAATTTACTTCTGCTAGGCCATTGTGCCTCCTTTATATACAACTGTTTCTCTTTGAATGCTGTAGTCTTTAATTTCTCTTCTTTGCTTCTGTTTGATTCTATACTTAGAATATTTTGCATGATTTATATAAATCTTCCTTCGCTTAATCTCCTCGGGGTTACATACCTCGGGCATGTTTACCTGAAGATTTACCTCGGCTAGGACTTCACCTGTGAACTTTTCATAAACTTCAACAAGTATAAAGCGTATAAACTTAATTCAACTTCATCTTGCAAATTGCTACAAATTTCAACAAGTGAAGGTAAACAATTATATCGGCTTAGCTTTAACTTGTAAATTGCTACAAATTTCAACAAGTAAAGATAAGGAATTTATCTCGGCTTAACTTTAACTTGTAAATTGCTACAAATTTCAACAAGTAAAGATAAGGAATTTATCTCGGCTTAACTTTAACTTGTAAATTGCTACAAATTTCAACAAGTAAAGATAAGGAATTATCGGCTTAACTTTAACTTGTAAATTGCTACAAATTTCAACAAGTAAAGATAAGGAATTTTTCTCGGCTTAACTTTAACTTGTAAATTGCTACAAATTTCAACAAGTAAAGATAAGGAATTATCTAACTTCGGTTAAACTTCATTTCTGTTCAACTCCGGTTAAACTTTATCTTAGATTTAACCACTGTTAAACATCTCGGCTTAACTTCGGTTAGGGATTACTGTCTTCTATCTGCCCCCAATGTGAACCTAAGTTCCACTTGGGTTCTCATTATTCAAAGGACAACGTTATGCATAATTTAATAAGTTCTGGAAAATTCTGGCAAGATTTCATTGATCATATCGGCAAAAAGTCAAACAACATCTAATGATAAAAAAACTTTAAATTACAAGTGTTCCAAGGTCTAGGCAATGCTTTGCCTTCACTTTTCTCGGTCGGCTCCTTGCCGACATCATCTAGGACCTTCATGTCCTCTTTTTCAACTTCTGCCTTCTCTGGTTCCCGAATGCTGCAGGTTAACTTCATTGCTGCCATGGAGCAATTTTTCGCCTGTAACTGATCTCCTCTAACTTCCTCAATCCCATGTTCTGTTGGGAACCGTAGCAGTTGATGCAATGTTGAGGGAACTGCCCCCATTGCATGCAACCACGGCCTCCCTAAGATGATGTTGTAAGGCGAGGGCGTGTCAATCACAATGAATTCTGTCTTGATCTTCTTCGTGCCAGCTTGTACTTCCAGGCTTGTTGCACCTAATGGCCATGTCGGCGTTCCATTGAAGCCGACCATCGGGCCGTTCGACTGATCCATGTCATCAGGGTGAAGGCCTAGCTCCTTGTAACATCTGACATACATGATGTCGCAGGAGCTGCCTTGATCAATCAAGATGCGTTTCACCTGGCATTCCCCAACCTGGAGGGATACTACCAAGGCATCATTGTGCGGGTGCTGAACCATATCTAGGTCGGCTTCTATGAAAGCTATCATCTGTCCTTGGCATTCTTCAGGCCGAGGTCTTTTTAGTCCGACCTGGTTGACGTGCTGTAGGTGTCTTACCCTCTGTGTCTCCCCCCGTATGTCGTTTTCATTCACCTTTGAGTGGATCACATTAACCACCCGAGGTCCGCCTGCCTGTGGTTGCTGTGCTGGCGGTGGCGGGGCTGCTGGTGCTTGAGGCAATCGTGCCTGTTCCTCCCTCGTTTTGGCCTCATCCACAAGGTCTCTCAGATGGCCTTGCCTCACCAAATCTTCTAAGTGTGCCTTAAGGGCTCTGCAACCCTGAGTTGGGTGCCCCTCCTCATTGTGGTAGGCACAACGCCTACCAAGGTTTCTTCCCATAAATTCTCCTGGTGCCCTTGCCGGCGCCCTGAAATAGGGCTGATTCCGAATTTGATCAAGGACTTTGTGGAGCGGAATTCGGAACACCGTTGTCACTGCCTGCTTCGCCCTCAACTCTGTCTCCTGTTTGTTGGGTCCGTTGTTACCTCGGCCTCACTTCGGCGAGCCGTTGACTTTTTCTGTCTTTGTCTCCTTGTTCCCCGAGGTATCTTCCTCGGCTCGTGCATACTTCTCAATTCTTGCCATGAGTTCCTCCATGCTCTTTGGCAGGGTTTTCGCCAAAGACTTCCGCAGCGGACATTCATCCTTCAGGCCGTTCTTGAAAGACACGACGGCCACCTCCTGGTTGCATTCAGGTATTCTGTTGAACACCTCATAGTACCTCTTTGCATAAGCCCTAAGGCTTTCGTCTTTGCCGATCTTCAAAGCCATCAATGCATCCACCCTTAATGGCTGCAGTTTGTTTGTTATGAATCTGGCCACAAACATCTCGGCCAGACCTTCCCAAGTCTTCACGCTCCCCTTTGGTAATTTGTGGAACCAGTCTGATGCAATCTCCCCGAAGGATGAAGGGAACACTTTGCAGAGCAACGGATCGTTCCCACTATACAATGCCATTGAATTCAAAAATAATCCAACATGGAAGTTAGGGTCAGACTTACCATCATATATCTGGAACCTCGGCATGCTGAATCTTTTCGGCGGGATGAATCTGTCCAATTCCGTCGAGAATGGTGTTCTCGGCTTAACGGGGGAGGTTACTTCGGCTCCGTCATTCTCTCGCTTCCTCTTGAGGTAATCTCTCAAGTCTTCTTTACTTCTCCCTGCAGCCCGGCTGTCTCCAGACTTCAGCCTTTTCGGCGCACTACTCTTGGCCTCATGGTGGCCCCTTTTCGACCCTTCCCCGCAGGATGCATCGAAGCACAATATCCACCCCGGAACATGCCGATGTTCTTTGGGGTCTACTTCCCTCTCGCGATATGTCCTTCGGGACTCTTCTCTTCTCGGCTCTTCTCGGCCGACTTCCCTGGAAGGTCGGTGAGAGTGCTTTCCACTCCTCGCGTGCTGTGGTGCTTCGGGGATTTCTTTCTGCCCCTTCTTCTGGGTGTTTGCTGCTGGCATTGGTGTGTCCTGTAGCGGGTAGGGCGGCTGCATTACGTTATTTTGCATCATGAAGTTGACGACCGATTGAAGGTCTGCCAACTTGTTTGCCATCTCCTTTACTTCTTCGTCCCTCCTCAGGCATCTGTCTTTCCAGGTCTGGAGGTCGTCCTCATTGTAGTATTTTCCCCGATCCGCTTTCTTTGCTGTGTCGCCATCTCGGCCGACACTTTTCTCTGCGTGATTCTAATCACGAGTTTCTTCGTTGTGGTTGTCTCCTTCGACATCAAGGTCGATAGGCCTGCCACTCCCAGCGGGAGCGTCGTCCCCAATCTTTTCCTTCTGCGTGTTACTGGCCATCTACTCTTCTTTCGTTCCCACAGACGGCGCCAAATTGTGTGAGTGAAATTCCGATCACACTGCCCTCCTTAGTGAATCAGCCGTAGAACACAGGCAGAATAGATGGCTCCCTGCAATCTGCACAGAAAGAAAAGGCTCCGGCGGTGGTTCTTCCACCCGGGGGCACTCCGACGATCAAGTCAGTACTCAATATCTCTCAAAGATAATACAAGTGCTTAAATTAATGCTCAAGACTCAAAATTGCGTACCTTAGACCCGCCGGGGGTGCCCTTCTTTTATAGTCTTTCTCTGTCCTAGTCCCACTAGAAGTCTCACTTCTATGGACTCTCATTCAGTACTTACTCTGGACTCTACAAGAGATAAGGATAGACTCCCTAAGAATACTATCCTTATCCATCTTGAAGTCTTTCTTCATTCTAGGACTCTTGCCCCTTATCTGATCATCTCGGATTCCGATATCTTCGGCGGTAACCCCGGACTCCTGTATTCTCGCAGATAACCTCGGCAACTCTGAGATAACCTCGGCGTAACTACCACGGCACGTGGCACCTCGGCTGACACTTCGGTGTCATCTCGGCTACGTGTTGGTATTCAGAAAATACATCCCCACACTTACGGTAGATGCCCAGATCAGGATGTTGCACATAATCCAGTAATCCTATTTGCAGTTCTCAGCACTTGGAACCATGAAAAGAAAATTAAAAAATAGAAAAGAAAATGCAAAATTCAACTATGCTACTGGTAAATAATACGGAATAGGAGTCAATGATGGTTACAGAATCAACCTATACACCTAGACACAGACACCTTAAACCCCATCACAAATCAATCATTAAGTAAATTGGAGGGCTTATCCAGACCAATTCACCTTGCATGTTCAATAGTCTGAAAAAAATGCATGGGTTGTAAGATCTACTTTGCATAAAATTGCTCTGGTTGGAGCAGAAAATAGATATGAAAACTGGACTAGGACTTTGGTATAGATGTTGACAATCGAAATCCCCAAATGGTGGATGTAAGCCACCAAGTCCCCCAACTTCTCTGATTTTCTAGCTTTGATTTCATTTCTCAAACCAAGTTGGTGATAAATTCTGAAATCAGAAGATTTAGAAGGAAAAGAAAACTAAATCAAAATGTTATTTTTAAATGGTTAGTTTCACCTTTTTTGTGTCACATCCTAAAAGGATGCTTGTGATTGGAACATTACATTGAAGAGAAAATTAAGGAGAAAACCAAAAAGAATGAGATTCTACCATGTAAAGGGTGATGCAAACGAAGAACGAGAACTAGTGAAATATAGCAGTGCTCAACAGAAAAAGAGGGGAGGAAAGAGAGTGTTGTCTGTTCTCTCGCAACCTAGTTTATCTACTCAATGAAAATTGGGATTACTATCCCATGTTACAGATATTAATGTAGCATTGCATATGCCAATATATCTTCACAAAAGAATCTATGCATCCATATATTTCACATAAAAAAAATACTTAGCCACTCACAGATGAATGTCTTCATGTTTTTATTTTAATAAAGCAAGATAACAAACATAAAAGATGAATTATGCAGAGAGCACATTCACCAAAAATTACAGGAGACTCAAGGGCAAATTTAATTAAGCCAAATATAAATTATGATAATAAATCGGTACTTCAGCGAAAAAGTATTGTAACTTCCAAATAGGTTTACCTCGTAATTTTTCCAGAGTTATATTTTCCAGTCAAAACTCCTGATGCAAGTGGACTCCAAGTGGTAAGACCTAGACCATAGTTAGTGTACAGAGGGAGGTACTCAGATTCAACCTGCAGGATGGCAAAAATATGTCAGAATTATAGCCAAGTAATATGTATGAACAACCAAATCGAAATCCTCAAATTTAGAGGCAAAATATGCAGCTGTAACTGCGAAAAGGGAATATTATAGTGAGTCAAAAGCACCAATGACCAGAAGGACTACATCATGCAATAACAGAGGAACAAATGAAAAAATGAGAAGCAGAAACAAATGTCCCTATTCAAGCTATAGAAACTCAGAAAACTTATGGTCAATAACTTGTAAAAGCCAGTGTCATCCTATACTGAGATCATCCACCAATGCAAGCCGTTTACCTTCCCAGACGCTTCTTTTGATCCTTTTTTTCTTTTCAAAACTAGCACCTGAAGCGACGTGTTATTTTTTTTTCCAAAAAAAATTTGATGGTAAAAGAATAAATTAAAATTAAAATTAAAATTAAAGTATGATTTTAATTATTTATTTTGATAATATTAACACTATCATTCTATAAAATTGTTATTTGAATACTTATATATATATATTAATTTTAGTCAAATTATTTGTATATTTTGATAGTTTTAGTTCTATCGTATTATAAAAGTATAATTATCATGTACTAATTTTATATGATATATATTAAATTATAAAATAGTAAAATAAATACTCATTTTGATATTAAAAATAATAGTTAAATTAGAAGAAAAATTAGTAGCATAAAATTAAAAGTTATTCTAACTATTTAATTTTCTTTTATAATCATTTGGAAAATAAAAAATATGTAGAAATAGAAATTATATAAAATTAAAAATAAATATATTATAGTTAGATTATCATATACTGATTTCATATGGTATATCTATATTAAATTATAAGATTGTAAGATAAATACTCTTACTTAAATTAAAATATCAACTATATAAAAGAAATTCAACAACGACTAACCACGAAAGAATCACATAACAACATCTAAACCCAAAAAGAAAAAAATAATGAAAACATCCAAATCACAGATACATATCAGTGTGTGAAGTAATTAATCATCTATAATATGATATCAAAACATAAGAGAACTTACTGTTCAACAATTGAAAAGTAACTCAAGTAGTAAATCCAAACTTTAGAGGTTCCTCAAGAGTATCAATATAGATTTTTTTTTCCGTGAGTTGTGATTATATAAAATAATGTAAGAAATGAAGTATAATTTTATATATAGAATCACTATAAATTAAACAACAAATCCATAATATAAGTTAATATAGAATTGATATTGGATATAGAATAATGTACAGAAAAATAAAAAGAAAGAAAAGGCAATTTAATATTAAAAAAATCCTAATACCCTTAAAAGAATTAAGAAGAAAAACGTGAAATGCAAAATTGATATTTGTTTGTGGATTATCTCAATTTACGATGAAAAATATATGGAAAAGAGATATTTGTCATATAGAGTTCATAGAAAATAAGTAAAGTTAGTATAATTTAAATTATGTTTAAGTTTGTGTAGAATTCTACATGTAATTAAGAAAATGCATACTGACCTGATTCTCTTAGGAAAACGTAAACCCCTATAATGTGCCACCTAAATATGGAAAAAAAAAAAAAAAACACTACTTTTAATATATATGATTAACTTTTGAATGCAAGTGGATTAGATGGGAGCTCACACGCTCACCATGGGCTATTTTGGACAAACCAAAAAGAATGCTGACATATACACCAAGTCTGGCCTTCCTTTCATATATAGTACATATAGATATAGATAATAGTATAGATAGATAGATATAAATCAGTCTTCTCTTTATAATAGTATAGATAAATAAATAGATAAATAGATAGAAGATAGATAACTAGAGGTGGGCACACACACTACTTGTGTGTCACAACAATTATTTGAAACAATTAAATTTGATAAGCTATATTACATGGACTCGGATAAAGGTAAGGGTGCATATATATATATATCTAGAGGTTAAACTCATCTGTTAGGTTTTTATTCTTGGCAATCCCGTTTGATAAAACTCCTTTCAGTTGTACTTATTTTTGCACTTTTTATTTCAGTAAGGCTATGAGTTTTTAGATGTGAATCCAACCCGAATTGTGCCCTACAGAGAAGTTTGTGATGTTAATACTTTCAAGATTGCCACTTCGCTGATTATGACGGGGATCGAGCTGCCCGGTCAGGTCGCGGGGGTCGAGGGGACAGCGCCCCTTGGCGGGTCTAGGGCAGCGCTCAGGCGGGGTCGAGGGGCAGCGCCCCCGAAGCAAAATGCAAAAATGCATTCAAAATTGCCTGTCCGCTCAAGCGGACATTCCCCCGCTCGAGTGGAGAATGCTGAGTTCCAAAAGTTTATTCGCCTGCAAAAATACTGGATGTTGTTTTTTCCCGCTCAAGCGGAACTTTCCGCGCTCGAGCGTAGGTCCGCTCGAGCGGCCAATCTGACGCTCGAGCGGAGATCGCGGGACAGATTTCTATAAATACGTGTTCAGTCCAAATCTAGGGTAACGCCTCCAGATCTTCTTCTTGGGTTCTAAGGTTTATATTTGGGGCTATTTTGCTAGTTTTCTTTGATGTTTCATTGTGTATTCAACTCATGGTTTAAGAAGCATACATCAAAGGTTTGTTTGTTTATTCTACACAAAAGAGGGAGTTGTTCTTCAGTAGATTATGGGGAATTTGAGCCTGAAGCTTTGGTGGATTCTAGAGCGGCTCATCGTCAAGACAATTCCGAGGTGAAGACGGGGCTAGAAGAGGCACATAGGGGTTGGTTCAATTCGGGCGTGGATTCGCTAGGTAATTGAGAGTGTACCTGTGTAATTCCTTTATATCTTCTTAGTGGATTGTTTTGTGGCTGTTGCCCGTGGTTTTTTTTATCACAATTGGGGGTGCTCCAATTGTGGTTTTTCCACGTTAAAATCGTTGTGTCGATTTGTCTTGATTGTTTGATTGGGATTGTTTTATTGCTTAAAATTGATACATAATCACAAATCAATATTTAGCGGATTTCTAGATTTTTCATCATCAAACCATAAATGTAATGGTATGCGGACTCAGAAAAAAAAAGGTCATATTTTTGTATTTTTAATCAAGTATATGAGATAAAATAGTATTATATGTAACTTATAGTGTCAAAAAGATATTTATAATAATTATGCAATAATATGTATGTATAATAATAGTGTTTGTGGAAGGCTGAAACAGATCAGACTAAGGCATGTCTGAAAGTCCTGGACTAGCGATAAAAAGGTCAGCCCAGATTGGGCCAAGGGAATTTCTGGACAGAAAAAAGGCAGTAAGAAGCACGCCCAAGAAGGTCGCAGGCCCAGTCAGACCCACGTCCCTTCATCTTAGGCTCAACCGACTCCTAGAAATCCGCAACATGTGGAACATAATCCCTAAAGAAATAGGATTGACGTGAAGAGTGGGGAGAGACCTAACAACCCACAACAGCTAGTAGGAGCCAGTTATAAAAGGAGAAGCAATCAGCACCATTGAAGTACATTGTGACTACAACCTGAACCCTAATAATAATCTTGAACCTTGGTAACTGAGTTAGGCATCAGGGTCCCCAGGCTACTCCACCCCCTTTTGCCTTTATCTAAGTGTTTTTTAGGACAAGAACCAAGCTATCTCCGTCGCATTGTCGTAACCTTAGTGATGTGATTTTTACCCACCATAGTGTTTTTTTTTTTTTTTTTTTTTTTTTTTTTTTTTTTTTGGGGTGAATAGAAAAAAAAAGTATAGGAAATATACAATTATATAAGAAATATCCATTGAAAAGTATTCAATACATATCTCATACTCTTGTTCGAGTGTCGTGTGTCTGACAATATATGTATTTGATTTATTTTGAAGAGTCTGTGCAACATAATTAATAAGTATGACAATTATTTGAAGCTTTGGAGCAGTTATCATGTTATGACTAATTGGGGAGAAAAAATAGTGTACCATCCCCACCAAGAGAGGTGTTGGCTTCGTAGATAATAAGTATAGATAGATAGACACACACTAAAGAGAACATACCCAATTCACACAAACACAAACCCATAAAAAAAAAGAAAGCACAAAATATGTACCAAACAATAAAGCATATACACAAAAGAGATCAACACCCATTTCACACAAACACAAACCCATAAAAAATAGCACAAACACAAACTATTTACCAAACACTTTAACAAGAAAATAAAACAAAAAAACAAATCTTTACCATCTGGGTATGCATGCCCTACTTACTTTGTGCCTAGACAGCAAATACCACCACCGTCGCCATGGCCATGGCCATCCACCCACCACCACTGCCATCGTCTATTACTGACCACCGCCACCTTCACCGGCCACCACCAACTTCACCGATCACTACCACCACCATCATTCACCAACGATCTCCACTGTATCTGATCTATACTTCACCATCTCCGATTCACCACCACTGTTTACCAACCACATCCGCCGTATTGATTTACACTATGTCGTCGCCGATCTATTTTCCAAAGTCCTAGATCTACATCGATCTAGTTGTTTCTATGGTGAAATCAACTTCAAACAACTACAAGAAATATTGATTCTCCAGATCTCGCCTATCTTGCCTCTCTCTCTCTCTCTCTCTCTCTCTCTCTCTCTCTCTCTCCATATCTTTTTATTTTTCTTAAACCAAATCTGCAGCAAACAAGGTTTAATATATCAGTGATATATGTCTTTGAATCTTGTAATTTTTTAACAAACAGTTAGTAATAAATTTATCAGTGAATGTGTCTATCAAATTTACTGATAAATTTATTTAATGATAAATTTATCAGTGAATATGTCTTTGAATCTTTGTGTTGATTTGTGACGATGATGACAAGATTTTCTTTTTGTAATTTTTTAACAAACAGTCAGTGAGAAATTTATCAATGAATGTCTATCAGTGATAAATGTATCACTAAATATGTCTTTGAATCTTGTGTTGATTTGTGACGATAATTAACAAACAGTCAATGAAAAATTTATCAGTGAATGTGTCTATCAGTGATAAATTTATCACTGAATATGTCTGTGAATCGTGTGTTGATTTTTGACAATGATAACAAGATTTTGTTTTTGAAATTTTTTAACAAATAGTCAGTAATAAATTTATCATTGAATGTGTCTATCAATGATAAATTTATCACTAGATATGTCTTTGGATTTTGTGATGGTTTGTAATGATGATGAGGAGATTTTATTTTATTTTATTTTTGTAATTTTTAACAAATAGACAGTGATAAATTTATCACTGAATGTGTCAATCATAATTTTTTTTACTGGATTTGTCTTTGATTCTTTGTGTTGATATACGAATGTAAAGAATTATTCTCTAGTAAGGACTCCTCATATTTCTCCTTCATTTTCTTCATCCTTATTCTTGTATTTTTCTCTTGTTGCCCCCGTATTTGAGGAGGTGGTGACAACATTGACATGGTAGAGATGGAAAATGGCCACCAAAAAAAAAAAAAAAGAAAAATTTCAAAGGTCGGAGGTAGTTGTTGGAGGTCAGTAATGGTTGCCAGCAGTCAAAGATGAAGGCCAAAGGAGTCGTCGGAGGTCAGTGGTGATCGCCGGCAGTCAGAGACAACGACTAGAGGTGGTCGTCAGCAGTCAGAAGGGGCCTTCAGTGGCCGATTGAGAGAGAGAGAGAGAGAGAGAGAGAGAGAGAGAGCGAGAGAGAGAGTAGAATGGTTGAGTGATTTCTTTCTTTGAGCTGAATGTCAAAGATAAAATGGAACAATGTGTTAAATTTTTTTGATCAGAATCTCATGGGAATTAAGTTTGGTCCAAAGGACTAGCCCGTAACTCTTCATTTATATGATGTAATGATGTAGGGACTATCGATATAATTTTCTTAAAAAACCTTATAAAAATTGACTTATCATTTTTCTTTTGATTTTTTTTTATTTAAATTTTTTAGTTGTCACGAATCTAAAAAGTAAAGTTATTTGACTCAATTTTTTAAAGGTTATTAATTTCTATTGCTTTGCAAATTAATCACTTTTACCTCAATGTTATTTTCGTGGAAGACAATGAGCAGAACGCATGTATTTAATCATTTTTCTTGATTTCAGAAATAAAAATTAATAAAAAAATAACTAACAATGACAATAATGTTTTGTGTAAAAATAATTCACAAAATCGAAAACAACAGTTTAATTTTTCTTAAAAATTAAACAATTTTATATGAATATTCTATTTAATGATTACTAAAAATTAAACGATTCAGATCATCGAGACCAGTTTTAAAATGAGCTTATCTCAAATTGACTGACAAATTTAAGATAATCTAATCCCTAACAATTACCCATAGTTTTTTAAAAAACGACCCATTCGTAATGAATTGGTTAGTTCGCATCAAACGATCTATTCACCGGTTCGGACATGGACCCATATACAGTTGAGATTGAAATTCACGTGAACCGACCAGATTGGAATGCATACCGGACCGAATCAGATAATTTATCAATTTTCAAACAAACCGGACCGGTTGAAGAGTAGTAAATATTTAAACAGTAAATTGGTGGTGCTATCTTTGACCAAAATATATATATATATATAGTGGTGTAATAATGAAAAATAAATAAATAATGAATCTTTTAAGTGTATATATGAGTTCTAAATAATAGAAATAATTCTTCAAATTCATAAATTTTATAAAAAAAATTATCGAGAAATATTAATATATGATCTAAATTCATTTGAGACATAAAACTCATAATATACTCATTCAATCTCCACCATGAAGTAGCATATATTAGATCATCTGACATTATTCGTGTGTGGATTAGTTGATTACCCTAAATTCTCGAACAGTTTACTGTTCTTTTTTATTTTTTATTTTGGAGAAATCAGAAACTTCATTCATAAAAACATCAAGTTGCAATATAAATAAAGAACTAAGAGCAGGAGTAAGCCATAAAGGAGCATAAATGAAAGAAAACAAGCTAAGGATATGTCCTAGAAGCTAAAACAGAGCCATTCAAACAAACATCCTGAATAGCAGTAACCGAGAGCCTTGCTAGCATCAGAATCCTTCGGAAACTCCTCCCACTGACAATGAACACCTGCAAAAATCAGCACACAAAGCAAAAGATAATACAAGTTATAGGTGGATAGTACGTTGTTGGGGAGCTCGAACAATGCTTGGGTCGTTATGGTTGTCTTCAATTTTGTTTTCTCTGCTACGCTTTTTCGTGGTGTAGTGCTGTAACGATTGGGTATTTTCCATAACATCAAAATGCCAACATATATTGGCACTTGAACTCGTTTAAACCTGCCCCCATGAAAGGATATTGTTTGTGAGGGAACCAAATTTGTCAACTGCTCGGTATTTGCATTAGGATATTGTTTGTGAGGGAACCAAATTTCCTTTTTAGTTGAATAAAGCTAAAACTCTCAACATCAACCTTGTCTGGACTGAGGGTTCAGACATTTCATCCTTTGTAGCAAGCTTGGATTTATATTGAACATCCGGTGTATCAACCTGCATTTGTCTTGAGAAAACTCTTTCCCTTGAATCTCTATGACCAAAAAACTAGGACTACGGAAGAATTGAAATTTTTTGTTAGCGCATAGAGTTTCTCGGAGATCACGATTAATTAAAAGTGTACGAGTACAAAATAATGTTCTCGTATAATCCTGTTGATCAAGTCTGCGCTCCTCCAAACGTCGTCGCTTTACTCCCTGAAAACACAAACATGAGCTAGCTGGCGGGTGTGTGCCGGATACCTCTCCGATGCCTAAGTTAGCCAAATAGTCAAAATAGGTAAAAGTTTTGTGTATTCGAGAATCAAAGTTGTGATACCTGTCCATAGATTCTGCTATGAGCTTTTATAGATTCCGCTTGGCACACTCTTAGTAGGATTCCAATTCTTCCTCATAAGAATCCTCCTAGGAATCGCTCACCCTACTCACTACCAACCAAGTGAGATGGTTTGCACAATCCTAGTGGGACTCTACTCTCCTTAGCAGAGCCCTCCTAGGAATTAGAAAGGTAATGCTCATCTTTCTATACCCTTCCCACTGCTTACTCCAGGGAGCTTATTATACCGCGGTAAAACCTTAGTACAACCGAGCTAACCCATGAACTTCGACATACATAGCTCGGCACTTCTATGTGCGACGTTTAGCTCGGTCTCCATCCATCTATACCTCGGTTGGTTACCACCAAGACCGAGCTAATCTGTTACTGCCTCTGACCGGGCTAACAGAAGTAGGGTCTAAGTCACGGAATCCAATCACATCGGCCCACAGCGCAGCTAGTTCTTTACACTTGGACCTTGCTCGGCCCATAGCTCGGTCCGTCACTATTTCTGGACCCAGTTTGGCTCTGGCTCACAAAATCTCCCTCTCAAAAAGGAAATTTCTTCCCATGAAGACTTGTTTTTCCCTCTTCAAAAAACTCCCTGGCTTGGGTCCAAATATGAGAGCATATCAAATTGCGTCGTGCTTTTGACATTATCCTTTGAGGAATCCTTATCCTCTGACGTAGTGAGGCCTTTTCCCTTTTCTTCCGGTCATAGAGCTTGACAGAAATCCTTTTTTCGGCATGGTAATTCTTAAACAAGTGTTGAGAAAATAGGATATGCAACACTTAAAAAAAACTCCAACAAAGTCGTAAAATCAAAACAACACTGGGAAAGTCTTCAAAAGAGCCAAGTGTCCAAGCCTCCCAAGTTAAAACTTCATGGACCCAAACAAAAGTGGAGTTGAAATTTAAATTATTTCTTACTAATACTAATACAAATACATATATACATATAGAAAGCACAAGGGATGTCAGAATGTGAGGCTGACTTATTTTATTTTATTTTATTATTTTTTATTTGGGTGGGGTAGGGAGTGTGGTCAAAGTGGTTTTGATATTGATTTGGAGGGGTTTTACAAGCAGTGACAACACATGAAAAAGAGGAGCTCGAAAGACATAGAGGAATTGGACCTAAACAAAATGAAATTGACAACCTGAAATTGGTGAGATGTGGGAAAAGCCGATCGGAGTAGAGAAAATCAGATCAAACTACTTCCAAAGCTACCAAGGCATGTGTTGCCAGAAAATTGGTGTTAACGCCAGAAACTCCCCCTTCCCCCAGCCAAGCCCTCGTCCCCTTCCTCTTGGTCAAAGGATGTAAACAGCAGCGAAATGAAATGGGAAACTAAGAGATCGGATCAATCGGACAGGGATGGGCCGGCCGGCAGTAACAAGACTCTTAGAGGCTGACATTGGTCGGCCGGCAGTGGGTGAATCTTAATTGCGGCATCAAAGATTATAATTACATTGGTAATTTGCTCCTAAATAGTTTACTATTAAATTCACATTGACTTCAGAGGGTTTTTTTTTTTTTTATATATATATATTTTTTGAAGTAAAATAATTGTACAAGATTCCTTCCTCTATATGTTAAACCCAAAAGACACTTGTTGGGTTCGGTTCTTTACCTCTTCTATTGAGCAAAGTATAATATTACCCCAAACACACCCACACTATAAATTGGGTGTTACCATGCGACACAGTGATATGCTTTATCATTTCATTATTTACAACTTACAAGAGAGGTAATGAGTCAAAAATAAATTCAAATTGTGGGAACATTTTCTGAGTGCCAACACGTGGCCAAGGTGACGCCGAAGTGTCAGTCGAGGTGCCACGTGTCCCGGTCATGACGCCGAGGTGATCTCGGCTAGGTTGAGATTATCTCCGAAGATATCAGAGTCCGGGATAAGTGGATAAATGACAAGAGTCCTGGATTGAATGGGACTTCAGTTTGGGTAAAGATAAGACTCTTAGAGAGTTTATCCTAATCCTACTGGGAGTCCAAGATTAGCAGTAATCCTGAGTCCATTGAAGCTAGGCTTCTATTGAGACTAGGATTGTGTTGGCTATAAAAACGAAGGCACCCCCATGGGTCTAAGGTATGCAATTTATATTCTGAACAGTGAGTTAAGCACTTTATCTATCATTGAGAGATAACTGACTTGATCATCAGAGTGCCCCCGGGTGGACGAACCACCGTCGGAATCTCTTCTTTCTGTTGCAGGTCATTCAAGTGTCATCTATTCCGCTAGTGCTCTCTAGTTGAATACTATGTGGGCAGTGTGGTCAGAAATTCACTCACACAATTTGGCGTCGTCTATGAGAAAGAAAGGAGAATAGATGGCCAACGACAGACAGAAAGAGAAGATTGGGGATGACACTCCTACAGGGAGTGGGTGACCTGTTGACCTTGACGTCGAAGAAGACAATTGCAATGAAGAGACTCGTGATCAGAATCACAGAGGAAAGGACGTCAGCTAGGAAGGCGACGTACCAAAGAAAGCGGACCAAAGCGGGTATTATAACGAGGATGACCTTCAGGTATGGAAAGATAGGTGCATACGGAGGGACGATGAGGTAAAAAGAATGGCGAACAAATTGGCGGACCTACAAACGGTCGTCAATTTCATAACGCAAAACAACGTCATGCAACCATCGTTCCCCCAGCAGGACACGCTGATTCCAGCGGCCAATGTCCAGAATGGAGGGCGAAAAATAGTCCCTACAGTCCCCCAGCACACCAGGAGCGAAAAACACTCTCACCGGCCTTCAAGGGAAGTCGGGCGAGGAGAGTCGAGAAGGGAAGAATCTCGAAGGACACATCGCACCAAGGAAGCAGACCCCAAAGAACATCGGCATGTTCAAAGGCAGGAGTTGTGCTTCGACGCAACTAATGGAGAAAGGTCGAAAAGGGCTCACAATGAAGCTGAGAGTAGTGCACCTAAAAGGCTAAAGTCAGGAGATAGCCGAGCTCCTGGTCGGACCAAGGAGGACCTAAGGGATTACCTACAGAGGAGGTAACAAGATGCCGAGGTAACCTCCCCGGTCAAGCCGAGAACGCCATTCTCGGTAGAGTTGGACAAATTCGAAGCCCCGAAGAGGTTTAGCATGCCGATATTCCAGATCTACGATGGGAAGTCAGACCCCAACTTTCACGTCGGTTTGTACCCGAACTCGATGGCGTTATACACCGGGAACGAGCCGTTGCTTTGCAAGGTGTTCCTCTCATTCTTCAGAGAAATTGCATTAGACTGGTTTCATAAGTTGCCGAAAGGAATTGTGAAAACTTGCGAAGGCCTGGCCGAGATGTTTGTGGCCAGGTTTGTGACAAACAAGCTACAGCCGTTAAGGGTAGACGCCTTGATGGCTCTGAAAATTGGCAAGGACGAAAGCCTGAGAGCCTATGCCAAAAGGTATTTTGAGGTATTCAACCGAATACCCGAGTGCAACCAAGAGGTGGCGGTCGTGTCTTTCAAGAACGGCCTAAAAGATGATTGTCCACTACGAAAGTCATTGGCAAAGACATTGCCAAAAAGCATAGAAAAGCTCATGGCCAGAATTGAGAAATATGCCAGAGCCAAGGAAGACACGCCAGGGACTAAGGAGACAAAGCAAGAAAAAGGAAACGGCTCGCCGAAACGAGGCCGAGATAACAATGGATCCAACAAGCAAGAGATAAGACTGAGGGCTGCATAGGCAGTCATAACTGTATTCCGAATTTCAATTCACAAAGTCCTGGATAAAATCCGAACCCAACCCTATTTCAGAGCACCAGTAAGGGTACCGGGTGTGACAACCCTCACCATTGTTGACTGATAATACCACTGATTACTGCTAAACTGTGATTAAGCATGTTAAGTGACTAATTGACTGAAATTTTGACTGATTGATTGAGTGTATTAGTTTAAACGCATTTCTATCTGTTTGACTGTTAATTGATCTGTTCATGTTTTAAGTTTGAACTGTAAATTGAAGGCCTTACCGGCGGCCGAAACTGAAATCGATTGATGTTTTATGCTAATTCGAATTTATAGGATTTTATGGTAGATTTGATTGAAACGTGATTTAGAATGATTAAATTAGATTAAATAATGGTAAATTACATTAGTTGGCTTATTTTCTCTTTTGCCATTTAGTGGGCCACTTCTACAAAACATCTTGAGGCTTAATTCATATATGTTTGGCACCTTCTTTAGCCATTTTGAGACTAAAACCATGGGAGAGTGAGAGTGAGATAGGAGAATTGGTTTTAACAAGAGTTTAACTTGGAGAATTAGAAGGAATTGAAAGGATTTTGCAAAATTGAGCTTGTAGACTTTGAATTCAAGACCTAGGTAAGGAATTCATCTTCTTGATTGTGAATTAAAGTCATTTCTTGCATGATTCATGGAGGAATAGGAGCTTAAGGTCAAGAATTAAATTAAAGTGTTGAATTGAGTAGAAATTCATGTATGCATGTGCACAATTTTGAGTTTTGAGGTCTTTCCCATGAAATTTGCTACATGCATGTTCATATTTTGATTATAGTTCATGAATTCGTCATGTTTTTGGAAGGATTGAGTTATTTGGCCATGTATTTGAAGCTTTGAATTTAATTGAATTCATACATGTTGCATGTACATCATGTTCTTGAAGTTTTGTTTGGAAATGGGTTCAATTGAACTACCTTTGGGCTTTGATTTTGGAAATTAATCTTTGAAACATGTCATATTTTGAGTTTTAAAGTGTTTTCCAAAAAATTAGCCCAAAAGGATCGAATTTGATGCTTTAAATGTTGGGTTTCATGCTTGGAGACAAATCTGGAGATTCCAGATTTTGGATCCACGCTCGAGTGGGGAACTCCACGCTCGAGCGTACACTTTGAGTTCATGCAGTCCGCTCGCGCGGGGAAAGTTATGCTCGAGCGTGAAATGTGTGTATCCAGTACTTTGCGTGTGTTTACAGTCCGCTCGAGCGGGGGAATGCACGCTCGAGCGAGGACTTGTGTCTCACGCTCGAGCGGGGGTCGAGCGCCCGTCGAGCGTGAATTTCATGCATCTAGTACTTTTGCAGTCCGCTCGAGCGAGGAAAGTCACGCTCGAGCGTAGATTTTTTGTCTGCATGTCCGCTCGACCGGAGAAAGCCACGCTCGAGCGGGACCCCTGTTTCAGCAAAAAATTGAAAAGTGTTTTAACGTACATCTTTGCATCCTCATTCTATCCTAGGCATTCCTAGGCCTAGTTTAAGGCATCTTAATGAGGATAATGCTATAGAACCACGCTGAGTCAAGATAGGGACTAAGTTATTGTTTCCCAAATGTGCAACTTAGTGTATGTTCATCCTGTAACTGTGTAGGGTTGGCATCCGAGGACGCTCACTAGCCTATCTGTAGCCCAGAACTCTGTGAGTAACAATGTTGTAAAGATATATTCAATCATGAATATTTTCTGAATAACCAACTGTACTGCTTTCTGAAACGATATTTCTTACTGAATGAATGTTTGTCCTATTTGCGAACTGTATTCGTGGAATCCATAGCAATTTACTGTTACTGTACTGTTACTGCTACTGTTACAGAGATCTCTGTCGGTTCCCATGTTTGGAACCACTACTGTTTACTGATATGATGGCCATCAACTGATTGTTTGGTCTGTTAAGACCTACTGTACTGTTTTGCTATGGGATGTACCACATATGACTGCTATGACTGAATGACTGATATACTGTTATAACTGACTGTTTTAAATACTGAAAGGACATTCATTCTTAACCTCTTTACGCATATGTTATTCACTGGGCTTTAGCTCACTGTTTATATATATATATATATGTAGGTGTCCAGGCACCGGACCGGAGCTAGGAGCGTCAGGTTAGCTCTTGTTTTGTCAAGCCAACCATTGTGCCTCACTGCGAGGTTCCAAGTGCTGCCAAGCCAAGGCTACTTTGGGGTGTTTTAGATTCCCCCTTTCTGTTTCTGTTTTGTATAGACTGTATGAGACTAGCACTGTACTGTTATGGTGGGGATTTGGTCCCTAACCTGAATGTCTGTATATGATGTATGTATATACTGTTATGGTTTTAAATGTGAATGTGTTATGAAAAGTCTTTTTGCATACAGACTGTCACAGCTCATTGGACAACTTTCATTTACTGTTTTGGCTTCCGCCAGCCCCTGTACTCTGTATTACTGTTATTACTGTTAAGCAGGCCTTCGGTAATCACAGATTACTGGCCGGTTACGGTGCTAAACCCATAGGGGCGGGTTTGGGTCGTGACAGAGTGGTATCAGAGCGATACTAAACCACGAGTTATACCGCACACACGTGTCCAAATGAGCTATAAGATGTCCTAGAAAAGCAATTAGGGCATTACATGAGCATAAGAAAGTGTGTGTGGCCATGACATGAATATATGTGCTAATGTGTTAATATGTTTAAAGTGTGCAACTGCCTATGTTTATTATTGCCATAATTGCCTATAGTGAAATGGAGAATGCAAGAACTACTGATGAAACTGAATCATCTAACGCCAGAATGGCGAGATTAGAAAGAACAGTTGAACTGTTGACTGAGGCCTTAAGGCAACAATAGAACCAACAGCCCCCATCTCCTCCGGTACAGCCGGAACCGAATATGAATGATGATATAATTGCTCTAACGCAAAAGTTTAGTAAAATGAAACCACCGTCATTCCAAGGAGGCCTCGAACCGCTAAAGGTCGAAGCATGGGTCCTAGAGACCGAGAAATTGTTTGAAGTCTTTCCGTGTTCTGAAGCACACAAAGTGCTACTGGCTACCTTCACCTTACAAGAAGAGGCCAGAAGGTGGTGGATGCTTGTCCGTGACACCAATACTATTAAGACTTGGGCTCAGTTTAAAGAAGCCTTCTTTGAGAAATACTTTCCACAGTGTGTTAGGGACCGAAAAGTGACTGAATTTGAACAACTGAAACAAGGCACTATCTCCGTAGCTGAGTACGAATCGAAATTCACTGAACTCGCCAGATATGCACCACACATGGTGGATACCAATTACAAAAAGGCCAGGAAGTTTGAAGGCGGCCTTAATGTTGAAATCCTTGACAGAATCAATGTTCTGAAACTACTGAAATATGTAGATGTTCTTGACCGAGCAATAATGGATGAGTCGAACATCGAGGCACTGAAACAGACTGAAACACCAGCGACCGAGTGGCGTGGTAAGAGATGAGACTTCAAGTTTAAGAAATGCCGGAACAGTTCATTGAACAAAAAGCAAAATACAGGGTCAACAACCAGTTCTAGTCAGGAGAGTGGTTCTATACCACCCTATTCTGAATGTGGTAAGAAACATAAAGGGGTCTGCTATAAAATATCTGGTGCTTGTTATAGGTGTGGCAAGGTGGGCCACATGGTCAAAGATTGCCCCTCTGCTCCTCAGGGCAATAGTAAAGCTGCAGCCAGCACCGCAGCATCAACTGTTGCACCAAAACCTAATCCCAAAGCTACCGGAAAAGAGCCTATGAGGCAAGGCCAAGTGTTTGCACTCGTACCGGGAGATGTACAAAATACCGAGACCGTTGTGTCAGGTATACTCTCAATCTGTACTCAAAATGCTTATGTTCTTATTGATTCGGGGTGTACACATTCATATGTATCGCATGCTTTTTCACGAAAATTAAATAGACCACTGGAACCTATGAACTATCTGTTAGCTGTATCTTCACCTGTTGGAGGACCTATGACTTGTGCTTATATGTACCCTGCATGTGAAATTGTTGTTGGGGATGTTCATTTGTTTATTGATTTACTGCCTCTGAATATTGATCACTTTGATGTGATATTGGGAATGGACTGGTTAACAAAATATCATGCTACCATAGACTGTGTAACAAAACAAGTTGTTTTCCGTCCACCTGGACTGCCTGAATTTGTGTTTAACGGAGTTGGAGTAGTACCTCCCCCATATCTGATTTCATCCATGAAAGCTTTTAAACTGATTAAAAAGGGATGTAAAGGGTATTTGTGTTGTGTATTGACTGTACCTACTGATGCTAAAACTGATGTGAACAGTATTCCTATAGTCAGAGAATTCCTAGATGTTTTTCCAGATGAGTTGCCAGGGGATTTGATTGATAGGGAGATTGAGTTCACCATTGATGTGATTCCGGATACACAGCCAGTATTTAAAGCTCCTTACAGAATGGCACCTACCGAACTGAAAGAATTGAAAATTCAGCTGCAGGAACTGTTAGATAAGAAGTTCATCAGGCCCAGTACTTCACCGTGGGGCGCTCCAGTTTTGTTTGTGAAAAAGAAAGACGGCTCATTGAGACTCTGCATTGACTACCGTGAACTGAATAAGGTAACAGTGAAAAATAAATATCCATTGCTTGGTATTGATGATTTATTTGACCAGCTACAGGGTGCTCAAGTGTTCTCCAAAATTGACCTTAGATCTGGATACCACCAGTTGAAAGTCAAGACAGGGGACATTGAAAAGACTACCTTTCGAACGACGTATGGACATTATGAATTCTTAGTTATGCCTTTCGGAGTTACCAATGCACCTGCTACATTTATGGATCTTATGAACAGAATTTTCAAACCATTCCTAGATGAATTTGTAGTCGTTTTCATAGATGACATTTTGATTTATTCCAAAAGCACGGAAGAACATGAACATCATTTGAGAACTGCCCTACAGACCCTAAAAGAACAGAAACTATATCCTAAACTGACAAAATGTGAATTTTGGCTTGACAATGTTATGTTTTTGGGACATGTAATCAGTAAGGATGGAATTTCAGTTGATCCGCAGAAAAAGCAGTAATGAATTGGCCTAGACCAACAATTGTTACCGAAGTCCGAAGTTTTCTAGGCTTAGCCGGGTATTACAGAAGGTTTATCAAAAACTTCACCAAAATTGCCCTACCACTGAGTCAATTGACTCAAAAGGGGATATCATTTGACTGGACCGATCAGAGAGAATCAGCCTTTCAAGAGTTAAAGACTCGACTTGTGACTGCACCGATTCTTACCCTACCCTCAGGTATGGATGGTTATACTATATTTAGTGATGCTTCTTATAAGGGTTTGGGATGCGTTTTAATGTAGAATGGTAAAGTGATTGCGTATGCTTCCCGACAACTGAGACCGCACGAAAAGAACTACCTGACCCATGACTTGGAACTTACTATAGTGGTGTTTGCACTGAAAATCTGGCGTCATTACCTTTATGGGGCGACATGTGAGGTGTATACAGACCACAAGAGTTTGAAATACTTCTTCACATAGAAAGAACTGAACATGAGACAACGGAGATGGTTAGAACTGATAAAAGACTATGACTTGCAAATTTTGTACCATCCAAGAAAAGCTAACACCGTTGCCGATGCATTGAGTCGGAAATCGATTGGAAATTTAGCTTGTTTACTCACCGGATAGAAAGAATTGCTAGGTGACCTTGAAAAATTTGAAGTTGAGATTGTTTTGCGCGAACAAGGTGGAACCTTAGCCGCTATTTCTGCTCAACCGGCAATGATTGAGGAAATTAAAGAGAAACAACAACAGGATGACTTTTTGCAAAAGATCATTGATGAACGGGAATCTAGACCGAGGCCGGGTTTCAAATTTGAAAACAATGTACTGAAATTTCAGGGAAGGTTATGTGTACCGAGTGATTCTGAACTGAAAAGAAGAATTCTGCAAGAAGGCCACAATTCGAAACTGTCTATCCATCCAGGAAATACGAAAATGTATCAAGACTTGAAACTGAATTTATGGTGGCCGGGAATGAAGAAAGAGATTGCTGACTTTGTGTCGAAATGTCTTCATTGCCAACAAGTTAAAGCTGAACATCAATGACCCGCAGGCTTACTGCAACCCTTACCGATACCGGAGTGGAAATGGGAACATATCGCTATGGATTTTATTGTTGGTTTACCTCGCTCCAGTAAAGATATGGACTTAATTTGGGTTATTGTTGATAGACTGACTAAATCTGCTCACTTCTTACTTGTCAAAACAATTTATAATGCGGACAAATTGGCTATACTCTATATTGATGAGATTGTTAGATTGCACGGAGTGCCTGTGTCCATTGTTTCTGATAGGGACTCGAAGTTTACATCGAGATTTTGGCAAAGCCTACAGACAGCATTGGGTACTGAACTGAGACTGAGTAGTGCATACCATCCTCAAACAGATGGCTAGTCAGAAAGAACCATCCAGACTCTGGAGGATTTACTGAGAATGTGTGTCCTTGATTTTCAGGGGAATTGGGAAAGCCACTTACCATTGGCTGAATTAGCCTACAACAACAGTTTTCATTCAAGCATTGGTATGGCGCCTTTCGAGGCTTTGTATGGCAGGAAATGTCGATCTCCAATTTGCTGGGCAGAAGTTGGAGATGGGCCTTTGCTTGGGCCCGAGATTGTACATGAAACTACTGAAAAAGTGAAACTGATTCAACAGAGACTGAAAACCGCACAAAGCTGACAGAAAAGTTATGTGGATGTCCGAAGGCGAGACAGAGAGTACGAAGTAGGTGATCATGTTTTTGTTAAAGTGACACCGATGAAAGGGCAGACCCGTTTTGAGGCTAAAGTCAAGTTAGCACCGAGATATGTCGGACCGTACGAGATTATTGAAAAGATTAATCCGGTGGCGTATCAAGTAACGCTTCCTCCTGAAATGGAGGATATGCATAACGTGTTCCATATTTCAATGTTGAGGGATTACCTCTGGGATCCCTTCCATGTGATTGAGCCTACTCGTGTAGTGCTAAGTGATGACTACACTTATGAAGAACGGCCTATTCAGATTGTAAACAGACGAATCAAGAAGTTGAGGAACAAAGAGATTCCGTTAATGAAAGTTGATTGGCAAAACCATGGTGGCGTATATGTCACTTAGGAAAGGGAAGATGATATGATCAAGAGATATCTTGAACTGTTCCCTCTGGATCCAGTGTTCTTCCAAAATGAAGGTAATTCGAGTTTGGAGGACCAAACTCTTTGTAAGAAGGGGAGACTGTGACAACCCTCACCACCATTGACTGATAATACCACTGTTTACTGCTAAACTGTGGTTAAGCATGTTAAGTGACTGATTGAATGAAATTCTGACTGATTGATTGAGTGTATTAGTTTAAACGCATTTCTATCCGTTTGACGGTTAATTGATCTGTTCATGTTTTAGGTTTGAACTGTAAATTGAAGGCCTTACCGGCGGCCGAATCTGAAATCGATTGATGTTTATGCTAATTAGAATTTATAGGATTTTATGGTAGATTTGATTGAAACGTGATTTAGAATGATTAAATTAGATTAAATAATGGTAAATTACATTAGTTGGCTTATTTTCTCTTTTACCATTTAGTGGGCCACTTCTACAAAACATCTTGAGGCTTAATTCATATATGTTTGGCACCTTCTTCAGCCATTTTGAGACTAAAACCGTGGGAGAGTGAGAGTAAGATAGGAGAATTGGTTTCAACAAGAGTTTAACTTAGAGAATTAGAAAGAATTGAAAGGATTTTGCAAAATTGAGCTTGTAGACTTTGAATTCAAGACCTAGGTAAGGAATTCATCTTCTTGATTGTGAATTTAAGTCATTTCTTGCATGATTCATGGAGGAATAGGAGCTTAAGGTCAAGAATTAAATTAAGGTGTTGAATTGAGTAGAAATTCATGCATGCATGTGCACATTCTTGAGTTTTGAGGTCTTTCCCATGAAATTTGCTACATGCATGTTCATATTTTGATTATAGTTCATGAATTCATCATGTTTTTGGAAGGATTGAGTTATTTGGCCATGTATTTGAAGCTTTGAATTTAATTAAATTTATGCATGTTGCATGTACATCATGTTCAAGAAGTTTTGTTTGGAAATGGGTTCAATTGAACTACCTTTGGGCTTTGATTTTGCAAATTGATCTTTGAAACATGTCATATTATGAGTTTTAAAGTGTTTTCTAGAAAATTAGCCCAAAAGGATCGAATTTGATGCTTTAAATGTTGAGTTTCATGCTTGGAGACAAATCTGGAAATTCCAGATTTTGGATCCATGCTCGAGCGGGGAACTCCACGCTTGAGTGTACACTTTGAGTTCATGCAGTCCGCTCGCGCGGGGAAAGTAACGCTCGAGCGTAAAATGCGTATATCCAGTATTTTGTGTGTGTTTACAATCCGCTCGAGCGGGAGAATGCACGCTCGAGCGAGGACTTGTGTCTCACGCTCGAGCGGGGGTCGAGTGCCCGTCGAGCGTGAATTTCATGCATCCAGTACTTTTGCAGTCCACTCGAGCGAGGAAAGTCACGCTCGAGCGTAGATCTTTTGTCTGCATGTCTGCTCGAGCGGGACCCCTATTTCAGCAAAAATTTGAAAAGTGTTTGAACATGCATCTTTGCATCCTCATTCTATCCTAGGTATTCCTAGGCCTAGTTTAAGGCATCTTAATGAGGATAATGCTATAGAATCACACCGAGTCAAGGTAGGGACTAAGTTATTATTTCCTAAACGTGCAACTTAGTGTGTGGTCATCCTGTAACTGTGTAGGGTTGGCATCCGAGGACGATCACTAGCTTATCTGTAGCCCAGAACTCTGTGAGTAACAATGTTGTAAAGATATATTCAATCATGAATATTTTCTGAATGACCAACTGTACTGCTTTCTGAAATGATAGTTCTTACTGAATGAATGTTTCTCCTATTTGCGAACTGCATTCTTGGCATCCATAGCAATTTACTGTTACTGTACTGTTACTACTACTGTTACAGAGATCTCTGTCGGTTTCCATGTTTGGAACCACTACTGTTTACTGATATGATGGCCATCAACTGACTGTTCGGTCTGTTAAGAGCTACTATACTGTTTTACTATGGGATGTACCACATATGACTGCTATGACTGACTGACTGATATACTGTTATAATTGACTGTTTTAAATACTGAAAAGATATTCATTCTTAGCCTCTTTACGCATATATTATTCACTGGGCTTTAGCTCACTGTTTATATATATATATGTAGGTGTCCAGGCACCGGACCGGAGCTAGGAGCGTCGGTTTAGCTCTTGTTTTGTCAAGCCAACCATTGTGCCTCACTGCGAGGTTCCAAGTGTTGCCAAGCCAAGGTTGCTTTGGGGTGTTTTAGATTCCCCCTTTCTGTTTCTGTTTTGTATAGACTGTATGAGACTAGCACTGTACTGTTATGGTGGGGATTTGGTCCCTAACCTGAATGTCTGTATATGATGTATGTATATACTGTTATGGTTTTAAATGTGAATGTGTTATGAAAAGTCTTTTTGCATACAGACTGTCACAGCTCATTGGACAACTTTCATTTACTGTTTTGGCTTCCGCCAGCCCATGTACTCTGTATTACTATTATTACTGTTAAGCAGGCATTCGGTAATCACGGATTACTGGCCGGTTATGGTGTTAAACCCATAGGGGCGGGTTTGGGTCATGACACCGGGAGAGTTTATGGGAAGAAGCCTTGGTAAGCATTGTGCTTACCACAATGAAGATGGGCATCTGACTCAGGGTTGTAGAGCCCTGAAAACACACCTGGAAGGCCTGGTAAGGCAAGGCCATTTAAGGGACCTTGTAGATGAAACCAGGACAAGGGAAGAGCAGGCAGGACTGCCTCAGGCACCGGCAGCTCCACCTCCCCCAGCACAGCAACCGCCGGCAGGCGCACCTCAGGTAATTAATGTAATTCACTCGAAGGTCAACGAAAATGAAATACGAGGGGAGACCCAGAAGGTAAAGCACTTGCAGCATGTGTACTAGGTCCGGGAGAAAAGACCTCGGGCCGGGGAGTGTTAGGGACCAGTAGTGTCCTTTACTGAAGCCGACCTTGAGATGGTGCAACATCCACATAACGATGCCTTGGTAGTATCCCTCTAGGTTGGGGAGTGCCAAGTGAAGCGCATCCTAATTGACCAAGGCAGCTCTTATGACATCATGTATATCAGGTGTTACAAGGAGCTTGGCCTTCACCCAGACAATATGGAGCAGTCCAACAGCCCAATGGTCGGGTTCAATGGAACGCTGACATGGCCACTGGGAGCAGCAAGCTTGGAGGTGCAGGCTGGCACCAAAAATATAAAAACAGAATTCACCATAATCGACACACCCTCCCCCTACAATGCTATCTTGGGAAGGCTATGGCTGCATGCAATGGAGGCTGTTCCCTCAACGTTGCATCAGCTATTGCGGTTCCCAACAGAGCATGGGATAGAGGAGGTTAGAGGCGATCAGCTGCAGGCAAAGAACTGCTCCATGGCAGCAATGAAATCCACTTGCAGCATACGAGAACCAGAGACAGTAGAGATCGAAGACGAGGACATGGAAGTCCTAGATGACGTCGGCAAAGAGCCAGCCGAGAAGAGTGAAGAAGCCCTGAAGAAAATCCTTGTCCAGCAAGGGGATGAGGAACGCTTCTTCCTTCTCGGCTCGGGCTTAGTTGAGGAAGAGGAAAAAGAATTGGAGGCGTTCTTGAGAGCAAACATTAAGGTGTTTGCCTGGACACCTTACGAGATGCCTGGCATTGACCCTAAGGTCACTTGCCATAAACTGAATGTGGACAGGTCAGCCAAACCTGTAATCCAACGAGCAAGAAGACCGACATTGATGCATGTTGAGGCAGTGGAAGAGGAAGTAGACAGACTTCTGGAGGCTAGAGCCGTACGAGAAGTAAATTACCCGACATGGCTATCAAATACTGTGGTGGTGAAGAAAAAGAATGGTAAATGGAGAGTCTGCGTGGACTTTACCGGCCTAAACAAGGCCTGTCCCAAAGACAGTTTCCCATTACCCAAGATTGACCAATTGGTGGATGCCACTTCAGGGCATGGAAGGATGAGCTTCTTGGATGCCTACATGGGGTACCATCAGATAGCCATGTACCCCTCAGATGAGGAGAAGACTACGTTTATCACCCCAAAAGGGTTGTATTGCTACAGAGTGATGCCTTTTGGGTTGAAAAATGCAGGAGCAACTTACCAGAGATTGGTTACCAAGATGTTCAGACACTTAATTGGCCGAACAGTGGGGGTATACATTGATGACATGGTCATGAAGACCAGGGAACCTAAGGACCATCTAGAAGACTTAAAGGCAATCTTTGACATCTTAAAAACATATCGGCTCCAACTCAATGCATCGAAGTGTGCATTTAGAGTTGGATCTGGTAAGTTCTTGGGATACTTGGCAACCAGAAGGGGCATTGAGGCCAGCCCAGATCAGATCAAGACCATCCTAGAACTGAAAAGCCCAACATCGGTGAAGCAAGTACAGATGTTGACTGGAAGGGCTGCAGCCCTGAATAGGTTCATAAGCAGAAGTTCTGACAAATGCAAACCCTTCTTCAGCTTAGTAAAAAAGGCCACAGACTTCTTATAGACAGAAGAGTGCGAAGTCGCCTTGGCCGACTTAAAGAAGTATTTGACCACGGCTCCAGTTCTCTCAAATCCAGAACCTGGAGAGGAGCTATTCCTGTACTTAGTAGTTTCGGAACATGCGGTAAGCGCAATGGTAATCCGAGAAGAAAAAGGAGAACAAAGGGTTGTTTACACCCTGGCTGATGCAGAAACCAGGTATCTACCCTTAGAGAAGTTAACACTGGCTTTAGTAATGGCTTCAAAGAAGCTGAACCATTACTTTCAAGCCCATAAAATTGTAGTGCTAACTGAACATCCTTTGAAGTCCTTGTTGCAGTAGGGAGATCTGACAAGCAGAATAGCCAGATGGGCAGTGGCCTTGGGCCAATATGATCTGGAATACAGACCCAGAACAACCATTAAAGGCTAAGTTTTGGCCGACTTCGTGGTCGAGTTCACACCAGGAGCCATCGTACATCGGGCTCCGTTGAGCCGAGGTGAACGATGTCCAAGCGAACAAAGAGGAGCCCAGCCGAGGGCAACGAAACAAAGGAAGGAAGAAAAACTCAGGCCCTGCATCATTTACATTGGCGACTCCTTTCGACTGTTTGTAGATGGGAGTTCAAACTGACAAGGAGCAGGGGCATGTGTAGTACTGGTATCTCCAGATGGACAGATAATCGAACAATTCATTCGTTTGGGGTTCAAGGCCTCAAACAATGAAGCAAAGTATGAAGCGCTGAAGCTGGCAGCAGCCATGGAAGCTGACGAGGTAATAGTCTTTAGTGACTCCCAGCTTATAGTCAATCAGGGAACAGGGGAGTTTGCAACCCGAGATGAACGTATGTTAGCATACGCAAAGGAAGTAGGCAAGTTGGTGGCCTTGTTTCAGAATTGCCGACTACAGCAGGTTAGCCGAGATGATAACAGTCACGCTGATGCCCTGGCCAACCTGGCTAATGCCATAAAACCTGGAAAGACAAGGACGATAATGGTTGACTACTTGTCGGGCCCGAGCATCGAACCACTGACCACAGAGTGTGAAGCAAAGTGTGTGGACATGGGACCAAGCTGGATGGATGCAATAATAGCATTCCTAAAAGAAGGAAAACTGCCAGATGATCGCAAGGAGGCACACAAAATCAGACTGAAGTCGGCAAGATTCAGCCTGACAGCAGAGGGACACCTCAACAGAAGATCCATCACTGGACCCCTTCAGAGGTGCGTACATCCTTCACAAGTTGAAATTTTTTTATATGAAATATATGAAGGAGTATGCGGAAGCCACGTTGGGGGCAGATCACTTGCTCATAGAGCCATTATCCAGGGATATTGGTGGCCCTACATGCAGAAAGATGTAGAAGCCTATGTCAAGAAGTGTGAAAAGTGCCAAAGGTTTGCACCTCTGATGCACCAACAAGTAGCAGACCTAAACCAAGTATCCAGTCCTTGGCCGTTTGCCCAATGGGGCATGGATCTCGTTGGAAAAATGCCCCAAGCAACTGGGCGAAGGAAGTACCTGCTGGTAGCAACAGATTACTTCACCAAGTGGATAGAAGCTGAACCCCTTGCCAAGATTCGAGACATGGATGTGAAGAGCTTCATATGGAAGAACATCATCACCAGGTTTGGGATCCCAAGAGCACTAGTTGCAGACAATGGAACACAGTTTGACAGTAAGCTAATCAAGAGCTTCTGTGCAAAGTTCAAAATCAAGAATTATTTTTCCACCCCAAGTTTTCCTCAAAGCAATGGACAAGCAGAAGTATCCAACAAAGCATCTTGGATGGGATTAAGAAGAGACTGCAAGCAGCAAAGGGAAAGTGGGTGGATGAACTGCCAAGTGTACTCTGGGCATATCGGACTACGCCGAGAAGATCAACTGGGGAATCCCCATTTGCCATGGCTTACAGCATAGAAGCAGTCATTCTTCTAGAAGTCGGCATCCCATGGATCAGAACCCAGGGAGTGGAGAATGGGACTAATAATGTATTATTAGCCCGAGATCTGGATCTGCATGAACAAAGAAGGGAGAGAGCTGCAATTCAGCTGGCGGCATACCAGGGCTTATAATAAAAAGGTGAACCCGCGAGAGTTCCAAGTTGGTGACCTCATCCTGAGAAAGGTCGTCGACAATAAGAAGGATCCCAGAGAAGGCAAGCTTGGCCCAAATTGGGAAGGACCCTATAGAATCATCTCGGTCTTGGGCAACGGAGCATATTGGCTTGAGGATTGTGAAGGCAAAGAACGACCAAGACCCTGGAATACTTGTAATCTAAATTTTTTTTTATCATTAGACTTTCTTGTTTCTTGTTAGTAGCCGAAGTAATAATAAAGTTCTAGCTTGATTTTTTACACTTGTGACTGATAAGATACTTGACGATGTCTCTGGAATACATGCATTGTGGGGAAGTGGTTTGGAAATACTCTTCCGATCCTGGGGGACGTTCGTGATCCTCAGCTAGTCACCTGAAAAAGAATGAACACTCCAGTCGGGGGTGCCGGAATTAGCACTCCGACGGATAAGTCAGTGTATACTCTCTTGATTGCTTGTAACTTAAGTTAAGCATACTAGTTCTCACATATCTTTCTTCGACTGTTGTTCCTCTATTTATACTCGCTTCCTGGGCCTTGGGGCCTGCCCTATTTTTCGCCCATTATCCTCTTATTTATTCGGCTCCATAATTTAATATCTATTCGGCCTATTTATTGTATTCGGCCTCCTGATCGTGCAGGATAGGGCCGAATAATGTCTATTTCCTAGGCCTCCGAGTGTACTTCGCTTATCTGATTCCACTATTTATTCGGCTCCCACAATTGCCCCCCAAACTCCCCATTAACGACAGTTAATTGGTGTGTTTGGTTTTGAATTTGAAAAGTCAAAAGAAACATAAGTTAGGCGGCTTCGCCTATCCCAATGTGAATGTCAGGACGCACACGCCTTTCAGTCATCATTATATGTTCCCGCCTCATTTGTGCATTTCTTGCATTTATTACGATTTGAAACTCCGGTCTCTTCGAATGCATTCTTTTTGAATATTTGAGCCTCCTGGACTGCCAGCCAATATTCCTCCTCTGTCTTGCATCTTCTGCAAATTCTTTCCGTCTCTCCTTGTCTCCTTTGTCTCTTGTAAGTTTTATTCTCTTCTTTTTGTAATCCTATTTTCCGTGTTTATTTTCGATTTAACATGCCCTTGAGTCCTTGCTAGAATGGCTAAGCATTTGAAAGACCTCCTTTTTGAGGGTCATATTTCTGGGTTCCGACGACATTTTTCTATCCCTGATGATGTCCATTTGTCTCTCGTGACGAACAATACTCTTGATATGGAGAGGGATGATGAAAATACAATTGTCTTTTCTCTCTTATCCATTGCGAAGGGTGGAGTTCGTTTTCCTCTACATCCATTTCTTAGGGCTGTCCTCTGCCATTGGGGTCTGATTCCTTCCCAACCCAAGGTGAATTTTTTTCGAATCATAATGGGAGTCGTAGAGTTGAACCGGCACCTTAGGATCAACCTTGGCATTCCTACCATTCGGCACTATTATGCTTTAGCCAAATCCTCCGGTCGGCATGGAAGCTACTTTCTCAGGGCCAAGGACACTGACCATCACTTGGTAACCATGCTTGCCAGCTCTGGCAAACGAGTTGACGATGTGATGGTCCATGTCCGAGGCAACTGGGAATTCGGCGAAGGCGAAGATCGCCTAGGCCCTATACCCAGACGGAGGGGCGAACCAGGTTGCCGTGTAGCTCCTTGTGTTTATTAATCCTTCTTTTACTCGGCTTTTTCTCCAAGTCTAATCCTTTGTTTATGCAGGCAACAATTTGAAGAAAATTCTGATCTCGGCCGACGACGCAGTCCTTGCGGAAATTAAGACTGCACTGAAGTTTTTTGGCCGTCCAAACGTACAGAAGCAAGGGAGAGCCACCCATATACTCCTACGGTACGAGCCAACTTACACTACGTTCTTGGCTGCGGAGAACATTCCGATCCCATCCGGCGAACAATATCTTACGGCTCTTGTCTTCTCCCGCTTCAAAAACCTTAGGCAAATTGGTTTCGAAGCTTCTGATTCGGAGCAAGACATAGAGCCGGCGGTCGAGGTGATTGCCGAACCAACGAGAGAGTTCGTTGCGGAAGCCGAAGAGGTCAACGAGGCTCTAAACTCAGTGTTTGAGGCAGCCGGCCTTAACCAGTCTAATTCTCCGTCCATTTCAGGTCGGGGGGAATTTTCCTTCGGAGATATTTTTACTAGTTTAGAAGATCTTCCCAACTCCTATTCTGAGAGTATGGAGAAAGAATCTTTTTCCCAATTGGCACGAAAAAAGAACGCCGAGCGTTTGGCTGCCCGTTAGAGGGCCGAGGCCATTAGTTCCAAACCTGCCCTCCCTGAATCCTCTGAGCCGATTGCTGTGGTTGAAACGACTCAAACTTTTTCTGTCGAGATGGAATGGTCAGTTGAACGGTTGACTCCAGAGGCCGATAAGGGGAGAGAGAAGCGTCCTGCTGATTTTGAGGTCGTCTCTGAAGAAAACCCAGTCGAAAAACGGCGGCGCTTAGAGGAGTCAGAGGTGGTTGTTCCTTTTGTGGTTCAGCCGAAGATAAAAAAACATGCCGATCTCTTCTGACGCATCAGCTGTGAAAGACCAAGCCGTGGCGTTGAGCCTGGCTTCGTCGGTCTCGTTGCCGGCTGACAAGGCGGCTTTCTGTGCGGAGCCAGATATGTTGGCAATTGCATTAGCCGCTCAGACAGCTCTTCTGGTATATAGCTTGATCTTGTCTTTTACATTTCTGCGTATATTGTTTTGGTTTTAATTTTTTGTTTTACAAATAGTCGAAAGGATAGCAGAGGTAGGGTGGCGCCAGCACGACGCCGTCGAAGAAATTGGCCATTTAAGATCGGAGGTTGAGGGCGAAAGGAGTAGGGCCAACTTCGAAGCGGCGAGGGCGACGATGGAAAGTGCAAGGGCGGAGGTCGAGATGGAAAGAGCAAAAAATGCTGAACAGCAGAGATTGGTCGCCGACCAGAGGGCAAACGCGAGAGATGAAGCGCTCAAGTCAGCCCAAGAGGTGATTGCTAGGCTGGAGACCGAATTGGAAGAATCGAAGAAGGCAAAAGAAAAAGTCGACTCCAAGACTTCCAAGGTGTACGAGGCCGGGCAAGGTGCCGCCCTTGCAAATTACGTAGAAGAAGTTCCCAAATTTGAGAACTGGGGATTCAAGCACGGCTGGCTCAAAGCCCTTGTGTAGACGCGCCCCGGTGGGCTTCCATCTAACAGTTCGCAGGACTCGGATTTTGTGTCGGTTCTAAATCTGAACCAAAGAGTCCAACTCTGGCAAATCGTTTTGAGAAAACTGATTTTTGAAAAAAGTAGTGCCAAACATGGACTGCTTTGCCAGATTACAGAGTCGCCACCTAAATATTTTATTTTTGGGAAATTTAGGAAACCCTGACTCGGTGCCGAAGGCCACATGTCCGTCATCACCAAAGTTGACTTGGCTCGGGAGCTTGGGTACGATCGGGGAAGGTCAGCTATGAGCACCCCCTTTCACCCGGTCCGAAGACCGGCCTCTACTAACCGTGATATCCGTTTTTGAAAACATTACATGTTCTTATTCCAGTTATTAGCCTAGAATTACTATGTTATGCGCACGGCAAACAAGTATAGACTAGATTGCCTAATTTGGAACTAAACATTGCATATCCGTTTTGTCTCGAAAAACGTGTTGTTTTCTTTTGCTACTCGCAAGTAGGCTAAAATGCGAATTTCAATGAATTGTTCCAACTCAGGCAATCCAACCTCCACCCACAGGCATTCAAACAGTTTATCTCACATAAGCACTTAGCCGCATGTTAAGCATACTGTCATGGCAACATTTACACGCATGTGATATGCTAAAGCATAATAGCTCACCTAGTACTCCAAGCCAAAACAGAAGCTAGTTAGCAAACATGCGTGTCCTAGTTCATGTTAAGTGGCTAATGCATCACATACAAGGATGTAATCTTAAACAGGCTCGGCTATCCTAAGCATGGCACATGAAATGCAGCAACTACCACGTATTCAATTTGGAATTGAAAGTACGATGCAGTTTGCATG